>KZ652068.1:161293-171557 GCA_001010745.2 Gerris buenoi
CCGAATTATACGAGTTATAAGACGTTTATGTTCACCTCGAAAGGGAAAAAAATACGTTATACTGAGGGGACCGAAATACATAGATTTTATACCAATTATCGGGATTTTTTCAAGGGACTGGCAATAATATACGATTTATCGGGATATATGATATAACGGGATATGAAATACCGGGATTCTACTGTACAAATGTATTACATTTCAAAATTTATTACATTGTACAAAATCAAATGTAATACAAAAAGGTATTGAAGAGTAGATTACAAATATATATACCACTTAGGGTTAGTGTTTAATTTTCGGCGCCATTTTGTCAAAAAAAATCGACATTTTTCGTGTCCCCCCTCCCCCCTCCTCCCCCTTACTAATTTTGTTTCACAATACCAACGAAACCCTTTTTACGTGAGACTTCACGCCTTACCAATTTATTTATTAGAGGTAAACATTGAATGACAGCGAAAAAGGAAAAGTAAACAAATAAATTAAGTGACGTCTGACAACCAGATTTAAAATCGGAACTATTTTTTTCACTAACATTATATTACATATATAACAATGAAAAATATATATTAATAATTTCAGTATTATTCAACAGAACATTTAAAAACGTAGTATATAAAAAGTTCTTTTTATCTTGAAATTATTATTGTTTATAATTAGTGTTATCTAGTTTTAAAATATCTGTTTTTAAGTACTGTAATTCTTCCATTAACTGTACCAATGTATTTTATTTTATTGTATTTCTTTAACTATTGTCTTTTGATTGATTAGTACCTATGCTGTGTTTATAGCAATCCTTAATCAAGGACAGCTATTTTTGTCAATAAAGTGATTCTCTCTTTTTTAAAACCTCTATGGTGATAATTATGAAGTGGAACCACAAAATTAATTAATGGTGATAATTATGAAGTGGAACCACAAAATTAATTTAACAATATATTCCCCCCACTCCGATGGGGCCCGGGAGGAGATATTTAAAATTTAAGAAATGTATGAGATATTTTTAAATTGTCACCTTCCAGCTGACGAAAGGCCAAAAAGAAAAACAAATAAATAGACAAACGAAGGAGGGCATTACTGCTTTAATAAGAAACCCCTTTTTGCGAAGCACTTTCTTCTCAACTAAAAATTCCACATAACTATTTGCTGAGGCAAGAAGAGTTATAAAAGTAGTAAACAAATTGGTTCAAATGTAAACAAACCTCTCAATATCTTTAACTCTTTTTTACTTGAGTTTCCTTTATAACATATTCTTTTTAACTTGCTAAGAGGCGCCGTCGAAAGGCAAACTCGTATATGTAAAGTAAACATCGTTCTGATACACTATCTTTATTCTGGCAAGCTTACTCGTTTTATCAAGACCACAGGCACCTCGCTAAAGTTTTTAGAGTTTTAGAAGAGAAAAAAGTTTTATTTTTTAGAAGAAGACTACAGGACTATATAGGCACACATATGCGATTAGTTATATACAACATTAGAGTTAGCGTAAGTACGTAGGTATTTACTATATAAACCCGCTTTGAAATAACTGTATACAATTAAATGAGCAAAATTAAAACTATTAGTTGCCTCCCTCTGGACACAGTAATCTTTCTCAAATATAGCTCTGCAGCTGCTAGAACCAACAAGTTCGGTCTGCCTTGATAATATCAATGGAGAGAAATGGTTATCTTCTTCCCAGAAGCTACAATGGTATCCACGATCTACGATCCAATTTGCAGAATTTACCTCTATTACCATGGCAGTTAAGATAAAAGTCTGGAAACACTCTTATCCCCTATCTCTAAGTACAGAATTTCGCTCTCACAACTGATACCATCATCATCATAAAGCAACCCCAACTGAACTATTCTTATATTGGCAAAATACAAAAACTCAAAGAAAAACTATATTAGAAGTCAACATTTTTGCAGCTTTGAACCACAACAATCAACACCCCTTATGAAACATTCCTTGTGTCGAACAGAATTATTAGACTATCATTAAAACGTCAAAACGTATTGTTTAATAACTTTAAGCAATATAGATATATAGATTAGATTATCTGATCGGTCAAGACCACCTTCCAAATAGACTTAGTTTTTCAGAGAAATTGGTAGTACTTATTTGATGTTTTAGATTAGAAATAAATTGTATGACCCCATAATGATTTTAATTTCTTTTTTTTCTGATTAATTTTGAGAATTAATTCAACAAGTTAAATGGGTATGTATAAAGAGAAAAAATGATTAATTCCAATATAAACCGCCACTTAAGAAATTTTGTTTTTACTTTCTACTATGTTATAGTTTTAGATACAAATATAAAATCCCTAAAACAAAAATAGAAAATCTATATTAAATTAATTACGCGTATTGAAAAATAATGAAAAAAAATAAAAAAAAAAAAATACGTAACGTCTAGACCAAAATAGAAATAGCTAAGCAGCGCTCGGCGGAGAGAGAAAAAAGAAAAACCGGAGGCATCTTTGGCACATATTAACAGATATAAATCATGTTATCGCTTTGAAATATTTCATAAATGGGGTTGCAAATTACCTCGCTGTTGGGAATGTGCCCTTGCAAACTTTCAACCAAATTCCAATCTAACTATATTCCTCCATTCCTCCCCCAGAATCCTATTTCTGTAACAAGGCAGTGTAGCTCCATGTAGTTCGTATAGGACTGTGACTAGTATTGGAATGGGCCTTTAGACAGTCAGGGCTGTAAGGTTTTATACTTCCAGTGTTTACATCATAGTTTCCCCCTTTCAACGGTCTCCCTCTCTCCCCCACCACAATCTAAATGTAGATGTAGATATATATGTATATTTTATTCTTAAAACTAATACACACAGGGTTGGAGGGAGGTTTTTTGTATTCTTCATTCAGTTCTACTCCTTTCAAGTATACCCTTCTAGTTTCTTGCCTCTCTTAACTTTGGATATTAATTTCACGTTACTCGAGGTCAGTTTTAATTCTAATAATTAAAATCTTTAAATTGAATAATGTAAGGATTCCAAAAATTTGTTATATTAATAATAATTAATTAAAGGGTAATAAATATTTTTAAAATACATTTAAATGCAAAGGTAACAAATTACGTGGCATTCCTCCCCCAATGAAAACAGTATAAACCAGACCTAAAACGAGTATATATATGTTTTTTTTCTATAAAATTTACAACTATTATTAGATTTTATGATTGGCAAATGAATTAAGTTGATATCTAAATACATATTTTACATAGAACTTGAAGCAATTAAAACTTATTTAAGAAACAAATTAAAAACTAAGATTTTTTGAATCATTATACCCAAGTATACCAATAACCATCAGTGAAAATTATATTGAATAATATATAATGTATATTTTGGTTTGTCATAAACCGACCATCATTGTCTTATTTAATAAAAGTATAAGCAACTGATATTTCGTCAAAATCTCTGACTAAACAACCAAATAATTAATATTTTGAAATAAAAAGGAACTTTGTGGTTTTCAATTTAGTTTTCAATTAAAAGCCTCACTTTTGCAATATTTTGATCCCTCCTAGGATCATTCTCACTAAAATCATACTTTATTCTAATAATAACAATTGAACAAATAATTATAATTACTTTATATAACATTAACAATTACATTTAATTATATTGATGCGATATTTAGAAATTAGAAACCTTACTAAAGTTAGTAACTACTAAAGAATTTAAAAGGAACGTTGTCTGTGAATAATTATGAGAATTAATACTTACAGGTGGATTAATCTGTAATTATCTAACTATCATAAACAGACTAATTGACGAATTACTGTCAATAATTATTATAATAATCTACAGTTCCACATTTTTGTCTGTTACATTTTTATCACTTCACTTAAGATACTCACAAATTAATTTTATAATATTTTACTTAAAATTGTTTCAACTAAACAGAAGTTAGAACTTATACCGAATTGCACTTCGTATTAGTAGGTTAGTTTCTTGATTGTGTAATTTGGTTCTTGTAAGTTATCGTTATCAAGTTAATTAATTGTATCACTTGATTTCTTATCATTAATTTAGCCTATAGCATTCCGAAAGATTAAAATACGTCTAACATTTTTTATTTATTTAGAATTAGTATGAGAATTAAAAGAGAATTTCAAACAGTAGTGTACAACTTTTATATGTTTTATCAATTTGTAAGCACTTTCAATAAAACTGATGAGTATAGGGCAAATTCTTACTTACAAATGGAATAAGAATCAAACAAAATATGTTTATAGATGCACTGGATATTACTATGTTGGAGCTTTAACTTAATACCACACAAATTATTACAAAACAGTATAGTCAATCATAAAAAAATATAACAAAAATGATAATAGACCGGTTACTTTAACTGCATAAGAAGTGAACTGAACTATAAACAAATAAATGTCGTTAACTGAAGTTGTAGGAACCTTTTAGGATATAGGTATAAATAAATATAAAGAGAAATTATTGTGACAGCGCTAAGGTTTGAGACTTAAATGGATTTACACGTTTAGCGTTTTATTTTAATGTCTATCGTCTGTGCAAACACGTTTTGCCTAAACTACTGGACCGATTTCGAATAAATTTGGCGTACCCGTTCAGAAAAATCATACCCCGTGTTAAAAGAAAAAAATTAATTTTAGCTCTTAATTTGGGTGTGCTACCTCCAAAACCTTTGAAGAAAACGAGAAAAACTATTTTTATTAACAAATTTTAAAATGCAGTCCATTTAAATACGGATAAAACCATGTTTTTCCCTGAAAAAATCTTTGGTGTGGAAGGTGAAAGGCCAGGTTATTTTTGTGGTAAATGTCGATAAAATGTTCTACAATAATTAAATTTAACCCCTAAAACTCGCAAACACTCAGATTGGCCAAAAAAAAAAATAAAGCCACTAGGTCTGTAGGAGGAGTGGGGCCGGTGACATTTTTGTTTGTTAGTTGGCCTGACCTTCTAGAATTCAAAATCTTGACTTCTCATTGGCTCCACACGGATTTTCCCGCGCTGTTAAAAATCAAAACTTTAGATAATCTGGCTATAGGTGAGTTACTATACGCAAAGGTTTTTTTACTAAAGTTCGTCATTAACATGTTATCGTATTATGTCCTTACAATTACTTAATTTACTCTTTATACCTAAGATTGTTATTAGATTATTTGTCAGTAAATGTAAACTTTTCAATTCAAATAATTCAGTACACAATAGTTCTTTAGGGATCATATACCATATACCAACTGACTATGAGTTTAAATATCTTTCTAAACGTTATACTGGCTCAACTTGTATAAATATTACATTTTATCTTAATAATAATTTTATACGACTACACTTAAGATAAACAATCAAACAATATACATTACGGTCATTATATTTAATAAATGATTACGTTAACAATTGAAAATATATCTATTAAAGGAAAAAGATTGTATTAATGTTCAATATTTTCGTAATAATTAACCAATCATATAAGATATATTTTTTTATGGCTGAAGGATAGTCAGGTGTAGTTAAGACTATTTATATAATGTGAAATAAACAACTAAAATAATAATAAAACCATGTTTAAAAGCAATTAAATACTAAAAAAAATGGTCCTTAGCTATCTTGCATGTTGTACCTAAGGGACATATTTCTAAAAATTATCTCAAACTGCGACAAGTGAGAAACTTTATTTATTAATAATGATTGTTACAATATAATATTCAAGAATATTTGTGATGTAATAAGAATGAAACAATAATATTTTTTTCTCCTTCAGTGAAATTACCTGAAGTCGGAACAAAAAGGTATACTAGCCGGCCAACTTTATAAAACTATATGTTAGATATATGGGAGGTCATCTTAAGTGAAATAAAATAAAAATTGTCTCTCCACGTAAAAAAAAACACAAAAAACTGCTTTTAGCCCACACGCAAGGCCATCATCATTGCCTAAGAACTAACAGTAGGTGATAAACCATGTAATAATAGCCAAACTAAAATAAACAATAAAACTAAATCGATAAAAACCAATAAAGGTTATTTGGTTATAAAGGTTTTAACCAATAAAGGTGGTTTATTTAAGTTTGGCTATTATTACATGGTTTATCACATCACCTACTGTTTGTTCTTATAGGCACTGGTGATTGATGATGGCCTTGTGAAGCCTAAAAGCTGCTTTAACTAGTGACTTTTTTTTACGTGGAGAGACAATTTTTATTTTCCCTTAACTGTGTATTATGATCTTTTCACAAGAATTGTTGAAGTTTACCTACTGGTTAAACTTGTAATTTAAAATTACGAGAACAATATCGCTGAGCTCCGACTTGAAAAAGTGGTTTGACATACGGAGACAAAATTATTATATTTTCATCCTTTTTGTATCACAAAGATTCTTGAACTTTACTTTTAGCGATGTTTATAACTAAACTGGAAACAAGCAATGTGTATCCCTGATATAAAAAAAATAGTTTATCTATTCTTTTGGAAAAAAGCATGTTCCATGCTAAAATATAATTATAATCCTTCAAAAGGTTAATTGAATACAATTAAAATTCTTTATAAACTTTATGGCTTCGTCTGCGGAAAAATTATAATATCCGCAAAGTTTGTTATTTAAAGCTGCCACTGAAATCTTATATCCATGACTTAACCGTCGTATTTAATATTTCATCTTAATAAGTTAAGATATGTGTAAATTTGATACTTTTATATTAAAATTAATTTTAAAAAACATAATCTAAGTAGTTGTAACTGTATTCTTGGTTAATATGTTACATATATTATAACATTTGAGGCAGCATTTTCTTGCTATAGTTATGAAATAATGAGCTCAAATTTCAAACTTATCCGAGTCGATATGATCTTCATATTGGAAGATCTTTATACAATGGAACTATATTATATAAGGCAAGTAGAAAGATTCGAAATAGAATATGAGTGTATATGTATGTGTTCTCAAGTGTTACGTTTTTAAGTTGAAATACCTCAGTGTACTTCAACTTCATATCTCTAGAACAAGAGAAGGCTTTGTGAACCACTATGAGAGACTTGTTTTCAAACTTACAATATTTATTGCATATAGAAGTCCGAATTTTAGAGCAGAGCTTTAAAATTTGGACTTTCAACTCTAGATATTTAAAAAAAAAATTAGAATTAATATAAAATAAGTAAACATATATTACATATAGTATAAATATTAAAATAGTAGACCATGTCTATTATAAGGTTTGTTCCAACCACACTCCAAACTAGTTTGAAACTTTCTGACGCGTGAGCGTCGGACTAAAATTGAACTCCTGTTGCTAATGTGTCGGACAGTTTCAAATTAGTTTGAAGTGTTGTTGGAACAAACCTATAATTGACTATATCTTGGGTAGTCCAGAGTTTCAAATTAAAATTGTAAAGAAACAAGTAAGGCGCGCTTCACGTAAGTACGTGAGGCGATAATCGCCGGTTTTTGTACAACTTAGTTAAAATTATCAGGTGTTACAGTTGCATATTCTTTTTCTACACTTCAAGACCTTCAAATTTATGTATAACATGCCATGGTAAATAAAAACTTTTTTTAGTCACCCGCCATATTGACCGTCATCTTGAAAATATTAAGTGTAGAAACTCCAAAATGCGCCCAGTTGCATCAAACGCCGAGATGCACCTGTGTGCCAAATTTTATGTTTCTAGCTATTGTAGTTTATGAATTGAAACAAGCCAATGGACAAACGACACCAACGGACAGACAGAGCCGTTATATAAGGTTTCTTTTTGTACTTTGTACAGAAACCTAAAATGTAGATTGAAATAGATACGACTTACGGAGGGGCGACCGCTCTAGTGACATAGTCCCAGTATTGTACAAATTATATGGTCGGTGATGGTGATGAATGATTTTAAGAATACATATTATCTAACTCTAATCTAATCATTATAGTCCAGGAGATAGTGTGCAAAAAAGTGTCTGACTAACATCAAGCTATGATTTTGTGTAGTAGTAATCTTAGTAATCTTAGTGTAGTAAGTAAATCTTTTGGATGCCTTTTAAGAATATGTGGTCGGCTAAGTTCGTCTGCGGGACATAACTTGGTATTAGGCATTTGAAAGAAACAAACCGGTGGAGAGCGACCATCGACCATGTCCCTCTCTTTTTAGTGGAAAATGTGATTTTAATGATCCTGAGTACGAAATTAGTTAGTAGATCAAAAATCAAATTGATAATAGTTTGTCGCTTAATAATAGGCTAGTTAGTCAAATGTTACTCCAGATCAAAGATGTCACCTATTAAGTTGAATAAATATACTTTAAAATAATACAAATAATACCTTAAGTTTTAAAATGTATATATTATTTATAGTTCATATTATTAAAAAATAATGTACCTAATTTCAATTTCCATAAGTATGAGCAAATAAATACTAGACTTTAGTCTTTTAGACTATCGCGTGTTGTATTCTCAAAAAAGGAGATTAAAATACCTATTTTTTTTACATTTGTTTAATTAATTAATTTTTATTTTCTTACTTATAATATGCGTAAAATAATGAGGAAATATAAAGAATATTTATTCTTTGAAACTAAAGGGCATTTTGGGGAGATGCTATCTTCTAAAGTCTTATAGCACCGGAATTCGTGCTATGAAATCTAGTCTCTTACAGTCTATAAGATTAGAGTTGGCACAATCAAAAGGCGGGAAAATTTTGAGGGAAACGATTTTATTGGTCCCCCTTGTTGAATGCAACTTCAGAAAAAAATGCTCTGCTCTACCCGTTCCACAAAAAAAATATAACATGGCAACACCGTTTTTCCCTTTTTATAACCCTATAGTCCAGGAGATAGCGTGCAAAAAAGTGTGTGACTAATATCAAGCTAGAATTTTGTATACAAGTCAATCTTTTAGCGCCTTTTAAGAATATGTGGTCGGCTAAGTTCGTCTGCGGGACATAGCATGGCAGTAGGCGTTTGAAAAAAATAAACCGGCGGAGAGCGGCCATGTCTCTCCAAGGATGGTGGACAATGTGATTTTCATGATCCTCTGTACAGAATTAGTTAGTAGACTGAAAATCAAGTTGATGTTAGTTTATCCCTTGACAGGTGACAACGTTGATTTTTAGTATTATTTTAATAGCTAACCTATCAAGTGTGACAATAACATCGACTTGATTTTTGGTCTACTAACTAATTCTGTACTCAGGATCACGAAAATCATAGTGTCCACCTTAATTGGCGGGACATGGCCGCTCTCCACCGGTTTGTTTTTTTCAAATGCCTATTGCTGAGCTATGTCCCGCAGACGAACTTAGCCGACCACATATTCTTAAAAGGCGCTAAAAAATTGACTTGTATACAAATTTCTAGCTTGATGTTAGTCAGACATTTTTTTGCACGCTATCTCCTGGACTACCAAAACTACCTCCACATTTGTTGTGTCCCGCCTTCGATTGTGCCAACTCTAATCTTATAGACTGTAGTGTTACACGTTACCCTCTTATACAAACGTTGATAAGGTTTGGTATCAAGGTTATAATTGACTGATTATTTAGTTATATTTACAGATTGTTATAATTCATTTCATTTTCATAAAATGATTAAGATTAATCTGTAGTGTCCAAAAACAACTGTGAGTTGATTATAAAGTAATTTGGGTAAAGGCATACTGCCAGGAACTAATAATTACATTTGCAATCGAGGTGAAAAACTGTTTTATTTCATAACATTGAAGAAAATGCACTAAATAAATCTTAACAGAGAATTTATAAACTGTCTTCAGTCCTCTTCTTTTACACGTTTATTTACATAGCTATCATATGCAATAATGCAATTGAAGTTAAAATAAAAAGATATTAGGGCAGATATTAAACATATTTACGAAGAAGAAAAAACCAAGATACATATTTAAAACAGAGAAATTTAAACAATATATTTAGGTACACAGTACTTTCGCCTAACTTTATAAATTTTTTAAATCTATTAGTAATAATTACATCAAACTACAAGATTAGAAATATACAAATGAATCTTGCATGTGATATGAGATAAGACTCATAAATGTTCGAATAAATTACTAGATTTATTTTAACGAAATCTAAAAATTTGAACATAATATTAAAATAAAAATACCATTTTTAAAAACTGTTGTTATTTTCAACTTTTAGCGAATTTCCATTGGAAAAAATTTTCTAATGGAGCCACCCTCATGGCGGGAGTTGGACCCGGGAATGTGGCCAAAATACGTTTTAAAGGCCCCTGATCACGAAAAAATAGGTCTTATAAAACTTTATATATGTATATATATATAT
>KZ652068.1:176337-191413 GCA_001010745.2 Gerris buenoi
TTTTTTTTTTTTTTTTTTTTTTTTTTTTTTTTTTTTTTTTTTTTTTTAATTATCATTTTTCAAAAAAATGTGTTTACATTATTTGAATTTTGGCGGCATTATTTGAATTATTTACATTTTGACAAATGTAATCAAACTGACTTTTAACAAAAGTATCGCACTAATTAATAAGTTCGCTTTTAACTTTTAAACTAATTAATGGATTTTCATCGTTTTTTTTTTTTTTTATGTGTTCCTTATTTTTTCCGGTTCAAACGCTATGCTATATGTCCGAAACGTATTTGTTTGACATACAGGGAGGTACATTCGTGCCAAATTTCAACTTTATCGGCCCACTTTTAGATTTTTTAAAAAATTTTGCAAATTCAGCAAACTGGGCACAACTAGAAGGGCTGATTTTTCTGCTGTTTCAACTCTCAAGGAAAAATACCCTGAGCGCTATGATGATAACTCACATCACATACATACATACAGATGTCATGCTGAAAACCTCTCAGGGGGTCTTAAAAACACCCAAAAACGGATAATTCAGTTGAAATCAATACTTTTCCTACCATAGGTGAGGAAAAGTAAAGCATAAGGGAGTAACAATGTAAATAAGTGCCGAATATAATATATTCCCTTCTTTAAGAAATAGCAGTTATAATACTAAACATATTAACTCAAAAAATAAATTTATAAATCGCCCCTCCCCCAGTAAGTACTGATCAAAGCACAGGACATATAAAACAGAAAATTTTATCGATTCTTTTCACGTTGGTGTCACACAATGGCAAAAAGATTCCATTTGCAAACCATAAAGACTGAAATTTATAGAGTATTTTTATTACAAGATAAACAATCTATTATAAACGAGAATTAAGCAATATGACGCAAATTAAAACTAGATTTTCAAAAAGAAAATCAAATTAAAATTTTGAGGGTTGCTAAAGTCATTTATATTAATAGAAATTTAAAACTTGTTTGTCTAATATTAGGTAAAGAGGGAGAAACAAGTGTGGGGGCGTTACACAACTCTTCCCGTACATCCCAAGATTTTTCTCCCTCTGTTTATAATGGCTTTTTGTAAAAACACGAATACAAAATTACAATAACATTTAAATATAGATCTCTTGTTATTTAAATAGGCCTATAAGATCTGTTTTTATTGTTCTTTCTATGAAATAAATCCATGTAATAGATTCAATGCTATAAAACTGTTTAGTAGCTTTTTTTATCCTTATTCTAGCTTCTACTCATTAATAGTAATATTCATAGATAATAATTATTATTCAGACATGACTAATATAGAGTAATAAAGCAATTTTCTTATTATATAAAGATCTAACGTATAATATGTGCGTATTTTAGTAAGTTAAGGATACTCTGAAAATATATTAAAATTTCACTTAAAATACATTTATTACGATGGTAAAATAATAATTTATATTACTTAGTAAGGTTATTTAGATCCCTGGTTTTGATAAGTAAGCCCTGAAAACTACAGCCAATACAATTGAATATAGCCTTCCAGGTAAAAAATGTATAATTTTAATTTTATAACTTCAAAATTAGACGCAATAAAAAAAAAATTATTGAAATGTTGTTTCATATAGTTTTTTAATTATTGATTTTTTTTTTTGGGGGGGGGGAGAACTCCGATTCATCTCCATCACATTATATTACGCCCCAAAATTTGCTATCATGTGGAATTAAGTAAATCCATTGCAATTTTATAATATCCATACTAAATACTAAGGTAGTTTGTCACCATAGTTGGAAGGAGTTAGGGGTGAGTTTGAATTCGTAATTTTACTTACATCCATACCTACTTAAAGTGGTGAGTTGGAATCCATAATCCATACCTACTTAAAGTGGTGAGTTGGAATCCATATCTACTAAGTGGTGAGTTTGAGTTGGAATCACAGGATATATGTATCATAGGATAGTTCTAGCTCTTAAGGTACATGTAAGAAATAACTTTATCATCTATTTTTCTTCTTAAAAAAGTAGTGCAATAATATTCCCTTCTCACAAATATAATAAAAAATTTAATCTCGTTCTTTAAAACTCTTTAAAATAGCTTACTAGTCTTAATCAAATTTTATTAATAACGCTCCTTTTGAGCCTAAATTAAATTCTTCAATTCGTAGAAAAGCTTTTCTTTTTATAATCTAAAAATATTAGTTGAATCAAATATACAACGTCTCTTAAAACTGGGTTTATAATAGATGTCCAAAAAGTGTCTAGTCCAATTCGTTCTTAAGATAAAAAGCTTTTAATATTTGGGAGGGGAAATATTTGTTTCTCACAAAAAATTGTTTGTTTTTGTTGTCAAAAAACTATGATTTTTATTTTTGTTTAAAAACAAAAGAAGCGGACATGAATAACGTAATTTTCAAGGACACAGCGCAATGATGAATTGTGTACATAAACTAAACCAAATACATATACAGTCGGACCTCCATACAATGAACTCGATGGTTCCGGAAAAAAAATTGTTGTATAGAAATTTTGTTATATAGAATTTCTTTTACTATAGAAACACTTAGTATAGAGAATCCATGGGACATAAAAAAAATTCGTTACATAGAGATTTTCGCTGTACAGAAGTTCGTTATAAGGAGGTCCGACTGTATGTTTATACTGAAGGCATCAGAATCCTTCATTTAACACGCCACATGCCACATGATAATTTTAAAAATAATTTCAACCCCCATTTTTGCGAGGGATGATTTTTTGAGGCTTCCCTATAATTTTCCTGTTATTGTGATTGGCTGATTTCACATAACGTAACAATAAAGTTTCAAATACATAGTTCTATTGGCTACTTCAACACAATGTCTGTATGCACACTTCTGGGATCAGGTGCATACAGACAGACGCGGCAGACGGTCAAGCGCAGTATAAACCCTTATAAATTCCTGCACTTGACCGTTCTCATTTTTGGCAACGGACGCTAAAAAAGCTTGCAGCTGAGGTAAAATTCTCTGATCTATCGAGTTTCTAAATTCAGTGGAATTTCTTTGGTTTATTTAAATACTTCAAGCCTTGGTATTTTATGATTTCTTTATTTTTTGGATAGTATTATAAACTAAACTATTTTGGAGCCAAGTCATTTCTTTGAGTAAAAATAATCCGTAACCACATAAAAAATTACTTATTCTTCTTCAAACAAAGGCTTTTGCAAGTTTATTCTTAAAATTTTATTTAGATCGCTTATTTGTTTCAAATAACTAAATCTAACATTTGACTAAGATTAATAGTTACTTATATTAATAGAACTATAAATAAACAATCAATATACTTTAAAAACATATTATATATAACCTACAGCGGTCACAATCACTGATATTTTTTAGGTTGATTATTTTTAAAGTTATATTTGTATGATACCTATTGATAGAATCTAAGATTACAAGTTTGAGGATTACCTGCATTGCATGTATTTTTAATCTACATATAATCTAATGAAGTATAATGATCTAACGAACTTACATCGTTAAATACCCTAAAAACGTAATTGATTGAACTAAATTTGGATACTATTTATACCTCCCGATTGGCAGAAAATATCTGTAACTGCAGTATTGGTGTTACTTTTTACTTTATGTCCCTACTATAAGTAGTGGGGTAGCCAAATAAAGGGGTTGTTACGTCGAGTTTATTTTGGATATTCATATAAATATCAGAAAAATAATGTTTTAGCCTAATTTTCTTATTTGTTCTCCTTCATGCCACTCAAAGTTTGTGGATTATATTCTGATTAATTTAAAAGATATTTATTCACATCATTCCATGATCTCATTAGTATTTAGAAGTATGAATTTAATGTAAAATGTTCTTCAACATATGAACCACAAGTCAGTTTAAATTAAAATGTAGCCTTACTTTTCGTAATTATTTTAATTTTTAAGAGAAAGCGGAAAATTAACAAGGTGAATCACATCTGTATCTGTCATTTAACGCATACTATAACTATCCGTCAACTATACATAAACATTCTTAACTCGTATTTATAAACACTAGTGTGCTATAAATAATGCACGAATACTATTGAACTATTAATACTGATTCCTAGCAAATGAAAATCATTATTTAATGTAAATAATGTTAAAAATGTGATTTATTATTCAAACAATATAAACCTATTGTTAAAAGTGTTAAAGACTCAATTCATAAAATTAAAATTATAATTACTTTCATTTGACTGTTTATAAAATAAGTTTAATCATTTCTGAATTAAGAATTGTCAGTTAAACCATTTTATTTAATCTATCCAATGAATAATGTTAGTGTATTGTACATATGTATAAACACATTACAAACATGCTACTTTGTTGTTCTTTTTTTTCCCTTCCGAGCTTACTAAAGGTTTCCAATTGTTTCTCTTCAACATGCACACAACCATACATTTATTTACACATATATCTTCAAAAATACTCATTTAATTTTTAAGAAATTTGGTTGGGGTTTGTCGCAAATAGCCAGTACACAGCCTCAGACTAATTTCAACCACCTATACACATTAAATATTGTGAATTGGATACTTTTACTTCTGTAATAAAACAAAAAGTAGAATTCAATAAATTAGTCAATGAGCACTGTAAAAGCAAGAAATTAATAAAATGCGAGAAAGCTATGTGCAACACTAATTGGCAGACTATTTTTTACGTTAAGATAAACATCATTAATATTGCAATATTAATTAATTTTACAATTATATACCTATAATAAAATAACAAAATTTGGGATGTCTGATTAAAAGTATCCTTGAAAACGCCTTATCACTTTTTAATTATTACGAAACATACCTTACTCTCAATTATACTTGAAATATGTCATAAGATATATATTATATTTTAAGCGTATTACTTTTTGTTTCTTGCTACAAAAATTAGTTTTCTTCTTCTCTAATTTCATTGACACTTGAATTGGCATTATTTTTCTTCTCTTTGTAATCTGTAATATCAGTTCCCAACCGATGTCATTTTTTCACTTCTAAATAAATGTATACTGCAATTGATTTCAAGAAAACATAAAAACAGCAAAACCTCTTCGATTTTTTTGGGAGGGGTGGCGGGATTAATCGCAAACGATTAAAAAAATCGTGGTATTTAATCAGACTTCTTAATTGCACAAGATTTCGGCATTAGTAATTAAGCTAAAATCGAGAACATTTTTTACACTGGGATTAAATTCATTAAATTATATAATCATTCGGGGCAGATTTTTATCATGCCCTACTTGTAATGATGACGACTAAGTCCAATTAATCTTTTTAAGAGTCCATTGGGATGGAAAAGAAATAATCTTCCTTCCTGGCTTAACGCTGAAGATTCTTTGAAGAGTAAATGTGACAATGGTAGCCGAATTCCTAATAAAACACACTGAAATAAACGAATCACAACTGACGAAGAGTGTGAGGGGTTAGTTACAACCAAAAAGTAATTCCATGAAAGTGGGTGGACGAATAACAAGAGTACAAGAGGGCTTTGTTTAATTCTGTGCCAGGTAGGTCAGTAGCAGGTGCTTCTCCCTAGTATACTCGAACAAAAACACTTGTGTCAATGCATCTCCATTGTACACTTAGACACCAATTAGACATGCACAAACGTTTCATGCTTTTACTTCTTAGGTGTCATTTTTTTAATCTCGCACTTTTAAAACTTTTATAAAAAGTCAGATTTTAAATAGTTCAAGATGGAAATAGAGTGGAAAACATTGTCAATTGGGTCGGTATTTTAAATGACCTGACCTCACTGTTTATTTTCAAATTACCTTTAGCATTTATATTTGGTAAGAATATATAGTTAGTTATTTAGTTATATTTATTATTTAATATTAATATAAAAATAAGACCGTTAACTCTTAATGCAGGGACTTTGCAGTCCTAAGTTCTGCGTTCCTTATTCTTTTAGGGCCCTATAAACTATCGACTTAAAAGCATCACCGAAAAAGTTTCCACCTTCTTTGATCACAGAGCTTTTTGCTCATCATAACATCTAGAAACCAACCTTAAACCTGATTACCTGATAGAAGGCTTTGAATGCGAAATGTGGCACTATCGCCGGACAAAGGATAGTCAGGCTTAGTCTTACTCAAAATATAGGCTAAAATCGTAAGCCAACAACTGTAAAACTTACACCTACCTAACAGACACTAGACACTATGAAAAAAAGTTGATATGTAGGGCAAAGTTATAAACTCCATAATCTCTAAGCGCTAAAACCTATCGTAAATACATTATCGGTGGTAGGTAGAGTATTGGAATCATTTTGATTGCGACTTAACCAATAATTTTAATATTCCTAAAATCTCCATATCTCCAATATTCCATTACCGATGTTGAGTGCAAAAAAACAAAAAAACAATGAGGTTTGAGGATGGTGTCACAGAAAACCACTGCTTTATTAAGTGTATACCTATTTTTATAATGTAAATGCTAAGGTATGATAAACACACAATAATTATTTAGCATCTTTAGATACTTAAGTGTAAAATAAAATGAAAATAATAAAAGGAAATCAGGTGTAAAGAGTAATTTCTTTTGTTAAAAAAATCATTTAGGTACGTTCATATTTTCTTACATGAATAGGCAGTGTCACAGTGGTGTAGGAATTAGTCGTATTATGGTTATTTTTCAACTATCTATGCCTTTAATGGCAAAAAGCCGAGAGCGGGAAAAATCAGTAGATAATTGTTTTCACTCCCTTATAATACGCATCAATGTATTATAAGAAAGAAAGTGGTAAATATTGGCATATTACCCACGAGATTTTAAAAATTATTTTTTTGGCTTTAAACAAAAACGAGCTTTTGATTAATTTATGTCTGTCCTTTGTTTCAAGGTTTTTAGGCCACTAAAAAGTTGTTTTATTTCTATTAGTAGGCTTAAATTAGCAGGATAAATGGATTAGCAGTATTTCTTCTAAGCAATAAATTTGATCTATCAAACTGTCAAGATCAATTCCGGTTTAATGATTCATAATCATTTATTTCTAGTTTAACTTTAAAAATAATTTAAAAAGTAACAAGGCTGAGATCACCCAAACATGTGCATTATGAGTAAATTCGAGTTGTATTACTCACACTAATCTACTTATATCCCCACCCACGACATCTCAGCGAATAGCCTTACTGTCTGTTTGATCTCCAATCCCATCCCCTAGTTTATATCCCAGACCTTGATTTTATCCAACCGCATTTCGTACAAGCTACACACTACACATCGGTTTCCCAAATTTGCCTTGGCATTTCTTAGCCAAATAGTATTAAAAAAAAGAAAACATCAAATTCTAAAACTTACTAAGAAGAGATCTGGTATATTTATATAATGTCGTTGAATACACGATAATCTAATTAATTATGGTAGGATGACAGATGAGGCTAATTCCCCCCCCCCCCCTTCCTTCTCGATTTGAATCTATTTGGCATGACAGTTATGTTTTTAATATTATTACATCTGATGTTTGATGAGTTTTTTTTATATAAATAATATTCTCTTTTANATATATATATATATATATATATATATTTAAAAAACCTTTGCTAACATTGACTACACAAGATAATATAAGTTAATGTTCTTTTATAAAAATAAAAGAAATATTAATAAATATTTAAATCACACTGTGTTTTGAGGCAAAACATCTTTTGGGTGGATAGGAAGGTTTTTACAACGAATATATAATAATAACTTCTAAGAATATATAAGAATGAATAAGACATAGTGAAATAAATTATTAAAAAAAAACTAAATTGACCACAGTAAAAAAACGAGTATTGTCGTCTGTCTTGAAATCTCACTCAATAATTCTTGAAAGAAAAATATGTTTAAAAAATTACTTTACGCGTCTAGTGCGGAAAGTGTTGCGAACCGTACTTTATCTACAATTCCCTTATTTCTCATTACTCCCTGTTCAACCCGACCGGGTGCTATGAGAAACTTTGCTTCCTGTAAATAGGGAGGAAAGTTCACTTTTTCTCCCTTCTGGAGGTAAAATAGTTTTTGCTAATGTTTTGCGAATAAATAAGACAGTAGTTAAGTAATATTATTATTCTTTATATTAAAATTTTACAAATACAACTTTCCCAATAATTACTATTCCAATTATAAAAACAAATCAGATTTAGATTTGAATCTCAGACCAAAATTCTCTCTGTTATAAGGACTTATTATATGCTTTAGTAAGAGCTATTAGATTAGAGATCTCGATATTTAGTCTTTAAAATCTGATTATATCAAATATTATAGGGACAGAACAAGCGTTTTCATCAAACTGCAATATTTACCTAACTTTTCTCTTTTACTAGTTTTAATAACTTATACCTAGTTAAAATTATATTCTCTTCCGAAGATGTTTTTCCTTCTATATATATACTGGGTGACCCAGTGAAATTCTGATTCTATGGCCCTAGATGAACAGAAAAAAGGTATATACATATATGCCTTATACAAATCTTAATAGTTTTCGAGATATCTCGAGAAATCAATTTTTTCGATACATTGTTTTTTTCTCAAATAAAATGCGTAATAACTCAAAAACAATTTAAGTTATAGAGTTGCAGTTTTTACCATCAGAAAGAGCATTAAAATTACAAACAATATAACCTACGTATTACATTTTAAAAGGAACTTACACTAATTTAAAATGAAAGATTTGAGTGTTTTAACAAATTGAGTGATATTATAAACCATCATAACTATGTTAATATCATTGCCATCATTGAAGTCTGATGTGCTTAAAAACTGACCCATTTCATTACCTTTAAAACGATATAACATAACCTATACTTTGTTTAAACTTTTACTAAAATATGCTTAAAAAACTTCAATAAGGTAGCAAAAATAAAGTATTAATTTGTTTATATTGTCTAAATAAAACAAAACACTTCCTAAAATAAATAAAATGCAAAGTTAATCTAATAATAAGAAAAGGTTTTGTTTACTCTTTTACTGCAAATTTTAGCTACATTATTGAAGTTTTTTAAGCATATTTTAGTGAAAGTACAAACAAAGTGTAAGTTATGCTATATCGTTTTAAAGGTAATGAAATAGGTCAGTTTTTAAGCACATCTGACTTCAATGATGACTATGGTAATAACAAAGTTATGGTGGTTTACAAAATCAATATTTTTACACTCAATATTAAACACTCAAATTTTTTATTTAAAATGAGTGTCTTTTTAAAATTTAATTCGTAGGTTATATTGTAAATAATTTTAATGCAAATTTAATGCTCTTTCTGATGGTAAAAACTACAACAATATAACTTTTATTGTTTTTGAGTTATTACGCATTTTATTTGAGAAAAAAAAATGTATTGAAAAAATCGATTTATCGAGATATCTCGAAAACTATTAAGATTTGCATGAGGCACATATACCTTTTTTCTGTTCATCTAGGGACATAGAATCAGGATTTCTTTTTTGTACCATTAAAACTGGGTCACCCATAGGTATATCTACTGTAGGAATCAAACAAAATAGTTGACAGTGGACCAAAAGCAAAAGAAAATAGTTGTGGTAACGATTCCCCGCAAAAACGAAGTTAGTGTTTGCTTGTCTAGATATTAAGTATTCTTATTAATGTGTCTTTTCTTAACGCGTCAAGCTAAGCGGTACTTTTTTAGATTGTTACTCCCCTGTTTTTTTTTAATATAATGACTGACTAAATATTCTATTAAGACAAAGGAATGTTAAGTCCTTTGAATTTCAGGGCAAAGAAATATTACAATTCTGATCATATGGGGGAGTAATAGTCTAAAGAAGAATATTCCGTACACCTTTTTTAGATTGTTACTTCCCTCTGGTTTTTATAGAGGGAGTAACAATCTAAAGAAGTGCTAGCTAAACTGCCAAAGAGAAGAGTTGTCCGCATCTGTGTTACTTACTGTTTTACTCGCATTTTACGTCTTGACCATTCCTACTATCTTTTAAAATTACTTTAGTCTTTTTTGATTCGGGAAGTAAAATACAAAAAGTCAAAATGGTAGGAAACGCTCGATTTCGTATTAATAAAATAAATGTTTTCTAACTATTCTAAAAAAACAAAAATGAATAAAGAAATAACCTAATAGCTATGCATTCATTTGTTATAATTATTTTTAGTGATACAGTTCTTGTCAAAGTTATTAGCTTCATAGTTTAGGAGGGAGGTAGGGGAAGAAGTGGAGACACGATCCCCACTTAGTGTTCCCACACTTCCAATCATTTCTAAGGTATTTCGTTCCCATTTTCCGTTGCCTGCTCACCGTTTGCCCCCACTAGAAGGGGTTCTTCGTTCCCCCTCCCCCAACAGGTACGTAACCACGTCTAGTTTAAACCTTATGCAGGAAATTTGCCAAACTATAGAATGTTAGTCGGTGTTTAGATTTCTTTAGTGGTTGAAACCCAGACTCGAGCTATCACACCTAAGGTAATTTAACTATAATAATTAATATTCCTCCTAAATCATCCATATCAGCCTATAATCTGCCAATTAATTTTATTTTTTAATTGTTCATTGTTTAAATAAAGTTGTTTTTTTAGAGTCCAAATTCGCACTTGATAAGAAGAACATGTAAGAAAGTTGTGAGAAACAAAGTAAAATAGGCGCACCCCATACATCTCTTTTATACTTTATTACCCACCTATACTTCCATAAAAAGTTGAAAAGTAGAATGGCGAACAAAGTAAATGACAATACTAAGACAGAGGGATTTTTAGTCCAATGTACTTTGGGTCAAAGTACATTGTACATACATAATTTAAAAATAAATACGATAACAAAGTAAAAGATTTCCATAATCCGGCCCTGATCATTTTTGTTATATTTTTAATTGTATATTTATACGTTATTTCTTTGTTCACTGTAAAAATATATATTTCTTTCTTTTAATTAAAAGTTTCGAGTTGCTTAGTTGAATAAATTATTAATTATTTACGGGTGATATTGTTGAGGAAAAATAGTATAATAAAGTAAATTATTTAGGCTTTAATTCTATTGCTAAAACAAAAATTGATGGTCGCATGTCGCATTCAAAACATGACAATCTAGAAAAGGTAATATTTTTTATAATTCAATCTGTTATATTGAAATAAGTAAACAAAAATAACTATTTCAACCAGATAACATGTATCTGTGCCTATTATAAACATTAAATTTGTACCTTTTCTCAAGAGAAGAATATTTTTCAAACCTATTTGTTTGGAGCTCCTTTCCCATTTGATTTAAGTTTAATTTAATTAAATCTAATAAATTATTCGTCGACCGCGGTATCAATTGTTTGTAAGCAGGTTTTTATCAGAAAAAAGTACCATGATTTCAAGTGCAATATTTTTTTAATTAATGTGTATTTAATGTGCAATTGCTTTGCGCTATTAATAATTAATAATAATGTTACAAATTTAACATGTAATAGTTTTCTTGAGTGGATACCCTTCCTAGGTGGCAATAATTCTATGATCACTACAATTTAGATTTTATTAAAACACTATCCTTTTATTTCATTATAAAAATTGTAGAGCTATATAGTATATAGAAAAGATTATAACTCCAGGCAATAATAAGGGAAAAATTAACCAAAATAAAAAAAAAAAATCTTGTCTCGGAACTTATTCTCGCCACTAACCATTAACCAAACAAATCACACAAAAAATAAATGATATCTAGATAGGTGATAAAAGACATATAATATTTCAAAATGAAATAAAAACTCTCCTATACGTAAAAATAATGTACCCATTTAAAAAAATATAAGCGCTTATCACTATTGAACTATTCAATTTATTTTTATGGGGCCTATTACAATTGGTTCTTTATACTAAACAGTTTCTACCAATACTTCATTTATTGGTATGACTATATCTAGCGTTAAAATGTAAAAAGTCGATATTTTCAAAATAGCGGCAGATAACAAAACGAAATTTAGTGTAAATGTTTGTCATAAAGAGGTACAATAATAGGTAGACATTTTAGGGCAATCGGAAAATCTATCGATTTTTTACTCATTTTTGCTGACTCAGCTGATTAGTGACAAAATCATATATATTACATGTATCCGTACGGCATTACATGTATAGACTTATTTCAGTTCCAAATTTCAATTATAGCTTAAAAACTGTAGGAGTTATGCCTGACGCAGACACACTGAATCCAGCTAAAATTCAGTCAAATAATAGTCTTAAAACTACCCAAAACGGATAATGCCATTGAAATCTCTGTTTCTGATTAAAACAATAATAATTAAGGGATATTGTAAATATAAAAGGAGACAGACAGACGTAATAATCGAAGGAGATGGGGAGCATATTATAGGTAGTCGAAACAAAAGGGGAGCTGCTTTGAACCGTAGCCTCCTACCACCTACAGACATATTATAACAGTCCACACATTAAAACATTTGAACTTGAACGTATTTATAACTTAAAATTTATTAATATACCGTCTGAAGGAAACATAATAAGGCACGTATATAGAATAATAAGGTACGAGTATATAAAATCTTAATCCATATAATTACACCTACAAAGGTGATTCCAGCGGCTGAGGATTATAATATTTTTATTATTATGGAAAATAATTATCAAAATATTTTAAATTTTTACTGACTTATGTATGATGACTATTATTTTGTTAACTCTTTAGCAACATAAAAATGCTTTACAAATTACACGATTTAAGTAAGATGTCAACACTTGCTTCGATTTCCAGTGATTTACTGAAGGATTTCTGTGTGTTCGCTGACCATCTCTAGAATCTAGCTTAAACTATTAAGTTTATAAATCGACCCAAGACAACTAAGACAAACTTTCTCATATACAATAACAGGTAATAATAGGTATAATTATTAGGTCTAGTGTTTTCATTTATTAATTGTTTCGAGTTTTCGTAAAGCCTAATTCAATTTCATCTTCAAAAAAACTAACTGTTATCAAATATTATTTGCTATTAAAAAAGACTATTAAAAATTCTGTACCTACTAGGTAACACATCCTGTTTGTATGACGAATAAAATAGGATTTCTTGCTTTAAATATTTTATTTTTATATGAAATTTCTCTAATTTTAAAAAACGACAAATATTTCTTTCTAGATGTTGTAAACATTTAAAATTATTTCGAGTTTTATTTAATTAAGTTGTATCTCAATAGAGGAAACAAGAGAGGTTACTGTTGGAGGAAAATGATTTATTTTCCTGGTCTAAACAAGCATTGATGTCATTAGTTGGCGTAGGTTCTCTGTTATTATAAACGCTGGTATTTTTGGACATAAGAATTTTTTGAAGTGAAATTAATCTGTTGCGATAAAAACTAGGCATGATCTTTTTTATTTAAAATCACATTATTTGTATCATACTAAATTATCCTGTAGAGCCTCTAAAGGCTAATTTATTTGCATTGTATATTTAGTGCTATAGTATTGGTTAGGAACAACCAAAAAGCACATTTTCGGGATAAAAAGTTTAATTCTATTTCTAATGAATGATGCACCGACAACATAGATGTACCGAGTACCGACTACTTGTCAATTCTCAGGCCAAGCACACATTGAGATAGAGATAGATCAGGTCAGCACAGTTTTATTTTTAACCCCAGAAATATACGAGATCGCGTGAATTGAGACAATAAATCCAATAGCGTTGGGTAGGTCACGTTTATCATGCTGCTTTTCAGTTCGTATGGTTTTGTATATTTCTACGATTAAAAAAAAACTGGGCTGCCCTGTCCAGTGTCTCAATAATGCCCGGATTTATTCTCGAATAGAAAAAAAGTCAGATGTGGTAATTAACTTTTCGAATTTTTGTCTAGTCAACTAAATGCTCTCGTGGAATCCTTCTTTCACTAATTTACTTATAATTTAAATATTATTATTAAGCTGATTTTGTGAGGAATTTTCAAAACAAGTAACCCTTGATAGTTATTGTAACGCTGCCAAACCATCAAAGCTTAATCCTGAGCAATGATAAAAGGAACTAGTTTGCCAAATGTTTACAAGTTCAGTCTAATATTGCTTAAATTGTTGTCACAAGTGGAAATAATACAAATTGTTATGTAAACCACATTCTTTCAATTAATTATAATTCATTTCTACTTTTATTTTTAAAATGAAAAAGTATGTTGGCTGTGGGTACCCTTAGTAATCTTTAATTTATAGTTGTGGATCCATTTGGGTAGCAAGAAGCAAGCTATTAAGAAAAGACAAAATCTTTACATTTGCGGCAACGTTTCGGCCTAGCCGGCCATTTGCAAGCCTTCCAGTTTAACTAGTCAGTGAAGTCAAAGTCAAGGGTACATTGAGTAAAAGTTAAAAATAAGTAGGAATTACACATTCCAGTTCCGCCGTCTAAAAATTCACTGACTCGTCTCAAAACCGGATATAAATAAAACAAAAAAAAATTGAGTACAATAACATAACAATTAAAAAATAACAGTAGGTAACATTATTAAACTATGTAAATTAAAAAGATATCACAGATAAACTAAAAGCAAAAAATCGGTCCGAGACAACTCAGACAAACTTTCTCATATACGAGTTCATATTCACTTAGGCCCAGTGTTTCGTGTTTCCCTTTTATTCGTTTTCGTATATACATTTAATTTTTACTGAGCATTTCATCAAAATATACCATAAAAATAACTTCTCCCGGGCGGGGAATCGAAACCGGGCTCTCTCCGTCCGCGTTTTAAGCTATTTTCTCCGGAACTAGATTTTTCCCGGGAAAACGGCTTATATCATTAGATTCGTATTTAAATGGGCTATATTTTAGATTTTTTTAATCAAAATCGTAGGAACCGTTTTCGAGAAATAATTTTTTTTTCATTTTTTTTCAGAGTGTTTGGGGGGTAGCACCCCTAAATTTGGAGCTAAAATTCATTTCTCGATTTCGCCACGGGGTATGATTTTTCTAAATACGTATGCCAAATTTCATCAAAATCGGCCCAGTAGTTTAGGCTCCAGGCGTCTGCACAGACGACAGACAGACAGACAGACGTCGGACAGACATTTTTTAAAAACCACTTTTTTGGACTCAGGGGACCTCAAAATGTGTAAATCCATCAAAATCTCAAAATCGAATTTTCGCGCCATCACAATACTTTCTCTTTATATGAGA
>KZ652068.1:193982-210163 GCA_001010745.2 Gerris buenoi
CAATTTAAAGAGCATTAGTGTGAGATTCAAGCTCCTCAATCAGAAATAAAATCGGCCAACAATTATAGAAACAACGGCCATTGTAAGTCAAAAACGAAAAAAAAGATGTCAAAATAAACACCATTTAGGGTACAACCAATAGAGGTAAGACAAAATGTTATGAGATCAAAGTTGTAGATCTTTTAAAATCAGTTGCCGCTGGTGCTATCCGTTTTCCCATAAGAGTTACAATATTAACCGTGGATAAACATTAATGCCAGTCAGTTTTTTAGGGGGGGGGGGGGAGGATGTCAGGAAAGTAATAGTAGTAGTAGTAGTCTAGTACTTCCTACTAGAACGGGTAGGACGAACCACATGTTCGAACCTTGCAATTAGGCCATTACTTAGGCCCTTTGTACGCCCCGCGGTAGAGAGTTGCAGCCACTTCACACATCATACATATATGTACATTGTACCGCCGAAGCGAATATGATGTGATCAGTAGTGAGCAATATAAATCAGAGTGTCACGCCGAGGAATCGAACCCCATCTCGTTCCACTCATCATGATTCAGTGGCTGAGCAGAGGTGGTTTAACCGCCGCGGTTACGCTACCTCTCCTTGATGTCAGGGAAAATGTCAGTCAGAATTTTTAGGGGGGGAAGGAGTGAGAAAAGTGAACTTTATATAATTATTTTGGTTCACAATATGGACTTTGCGCGTCGAATGGTGCGAAAACCAAGTCTCTAGTTCTTCTGGAAGTGGGCAAACAAGATATCAACATCCATAAAGTAACAACAGCAAAAAAAGTAAACATCATGCTGTTAAAAAAAAAAAAAAAAAAAATTCTCAGTGCGCAACTTGCGCTATGAAACCTACTTCTGGGCACCCCTGATAATAACTCATTTAAATTAATTTAATTAGTTTTTATTTTAGGGGGGAGATAGCGAGGGGCGGCAGATCCAAGCATGGCCCCCTTAAAAAAGTCCTAGATCCGGCCAGTGTCAATACATAACCAGGTGCAAAATCTGACTCTAAACAAATTAGTACCTATTATTAATCCGACAAAAGACGACCGCCGTCCCGAAATTAAGTGAAAAGTTCATGTTTATGGATTATAAGCCATTATTTAGGATTCATTGAAAATTGAGATCCCCCAAAACGATAACGATGAGATTATTACATGCGTTTATTAGTTTTCTTTTAATAAAGATAACACTTATCAGTATAATATTTATATCTTTATATGATTCAAAAACAACTAACCTCATTTTTACTTTCTCATATAAAGAGAAAGTATTGTGATGGCGCGAAAATTCGATTTTGATGGATTTAAACGTTTTGAGGTCCCCTGAGTCCAAAAAAGTGGTTTTTAAAAAATGTCTGTCTGTCGTCTGTCGTCTATGCAGACGCCTGGAGCCCAAACTATTGGGCTGATTTTGACGAAATTTGGCATACATGTTCAGAAAAATTATAGCCAGAGGCGAAATTGAGAAATGAATTTTAACTCCAAATACTCTGAAAAAAAAAATTATTTCTCGAAAACGGTTCCGACGATTTTGATTAAAAAATTTTAAAATGTAGTCAATTTAAATAAAATCTAACTGTATAAGCCGTTTTCCCGGGAAAAATCTAGTTCCTGAGAAAATAGCTTAAAACGCGGATGGAGAGAGCCCGGGTTCGATTCCTCGCCCGGGAGAAGTTTTTTTATGATAATTTTTTATTAAATTTCCAATAGTAATTAAATGTAAATATAAGAAAAGGTTGTCTGAGTTGTCTCGGACCAATTTTTTAGGTTAATAACTGACGCAAGCTTTCTTAATTTCCGCTAGGCTCTTCAATTCAAAAGATATCATTAAAAAAAAACCGTAAAGTTAAAATTTTGTTTTTTAATAAGTGTCATCGCCTTCTTAAATAAATGATTTATAAAATTGTTTAAATACTCAGCAGTAACCGTCGCTCAAGATATTGAATGTCAACAATATAGATAAAAATAATAATATTAGTTATACCGTAAGTTTTGTTGCAGTAATTCTAGTAGAATGCAGTTTTCATTAGCTAACTTTCTTAACTTAGTAAACGTCCCGTATTTAAATTGATTGCAAAATCATTAACTGTCACAATACATTAGTATTAGTATTTATTATCCTACTGGCGTAATTAAATAACTAAAACGGAATAACTTAAATTAAGTAAAAAAGAACGCACTACTTGATACCAGATTGATCTCGTGACTGGCAAATGAGCTAAAAAATAGTTTAGGAAAAAATGAAGCAGTGTTACCCCATTCTCTAAATGAAGGATTTTTTTTTTAAATTATAATAAAAACTAACCTATATTTCTACTGGTAACAACACTGGCGTAGATCATGACAAATAATATCCCAGAGGCATCCCCCCCCCTTTCTTTATTAAAGGGGAAGGGGACAATTTTTTTCCTAGAGGGATTAATACTATTATACCCCATCTGTCTTCGACAACGGATATCAAAATGAAAATTTTTCAGGCAATTGATGAATCATTTAAAAAAAAAATTAAATCAGGCTTGTTTATTTATGGTATCTTTTATATAATCGAGTAGTGTCCCGACGACGACAACTCACCTCTAAATGATTTATAACGTTAAAAATTGATGTGCCATAAGCAGGAATCGAACCCGGGGTTCCTGGGTGAAAGCCAGATATTTTACCAATTGCGCCTATATAACGTATATTATTATATACCTATATAACGAATATCGGAGCACAAAACTTCCTATTTAAATGTTTTAATTTTAATTATAACTGCATAAAACTTACTATTTAAACAGTAAACATCTCTTTAAATATCTATTTTAATTATAACTAATTATCTCTCAGCTCTTTTTCTCAACCATATTTATTATTCTGCCCGTTACCGCGGGCCTAACGGCTAGTATAATATAAGCCGCATATTTCGCCCTGATTTTTTTAACTTACTTTACCTAGTATTGTAACAAATTTAACAATATTTTTATTTTTAGGACCAGGTCCAAAGAAAATATTGTGGCCTCCACCAGAGGAAGGAGATCTAAACGACATAGTTGAGCCCTCTCCTGTTGTAGCAGCAGCACCAGAGCCTGTTAGATTTCAAGTAAGGATCTATTTTTACTGGTCTTAAATTACTTGCTTTGTAAGTTTCATCGCACGTTTCCGTTACCCCAATTTTGAACCACTTCCGTCTTTTAATCTTCCCCAAATTTTGCACATAGAAACAACAAAGTTGATAAATACAGAAACCAAAAAAAAAAATTGGTCACATATAACATATAACTATGCTTCGTAAGTTTAATCCCACACCTATTACGCCAATTTTGAACCTTTAAAAAAAAAAAAAAAAAAATGCTTAAAAACAGGTTTAAAAACATTTTCTAACAAATTTTTAATTCTAGTCCATTTAAAAGTCAATTTAGGCATAAGTCACAATGTCAATTTAGAGGCATCACCCATTACCAGGAAAAAATGTCAATATACTTCCTGAGATATTGACCCCCCCTCCCCCCCCCGGATATCTAAGCAGGAACATAAAAATGTACCCCCCTCACTACCTTTAATTTTATGATGGGTATTTTTATAAAAAAATAATTTTATAGAATTTTACACTGTGTAAAATAATCAATTAACTGATGATGACATTAAGTTGAAACCAGTTTTATTTAAAAAAATGTTTTGTTTAAAAAATTGTAGTTATTCTTGTGGTCAGACAATACACTCCTAAGATAGGCAATATTATTTATATACTGTTACTCAGTTACCAAATAATAACATAATGTTATCTAAATACCACAAAATCTCCGTCAAAACTAGTAATGAAATTATAATTATGTTTTTGGGGACGATTTTTTTACTTATAAATAAGTACATATAAACTAAATTATCAAAGGTCAGATACAATTGTTTAAAAAATAAATAGTGGACTTTTTTTTAATCCTGAATTTAATTTTTATAAAATTAGTAAAAGTTCCATACTTCGGAGAGCATAACCAATTAAAAAATATCATTTGAATATGTTAAACAGGAATTATGAAATTGCATTGAAAAATAGTGTTATCTAGTTGAATAATGACTACATTACATTTATTTTTGTAATAATTTATATTTAATTGTTAGCAGGCCCCACACACGCTAAGAGGAAGTCAGCCAAGTCCTCCCACACTAAGGCAAGAAGCCAGCTCCCCAGTTAGAAGAGTTCACACACCAGTCAACTTCGAGCCACCTAAAGCCACAGTTACTCTCCTGCCTACGGCACCAGTCAGGCAACAACCACCCCCAGTCTTTTCTGCTCAACCAGCCGCAACTATAGCTATGGGTGGAAACAGGAGCAGAGGTGATGCCAAATGGCCACCAGAAACTGTCAAAATGCAATCGGCAGCTGAAAATGAGGCTCGCTTAGCTTTGGCAAAGGGGCCAACGTGCAGACCTCGTAAAGTCAAGAAAGATTATAGTAGTTTCTTTGCTCAGCACGCTCTTAACCCAACATATCCTTCATATAAAGCACCTCCAGGCACACAACATTTCATTGAAGAGGGTACTTCCAACTTGTAAAATAAAGACTAAGAGAATGTAAAAACTAAGATACCCTAACAAAAGTTCTTATTCCTGTATCCATGCCAAGTAAATGGTTCCTTTTTATACAAGCATGATAATCAACTAGCTTTTTGAAGATAAAAGTGATTTCCAATAAAAAAAACTTAAATATCCATAATTTTTTTATTACAATTATCTTTATAAAAAATAAAATTAAATGAAATCAACTAACATTTAATTAAAGCTAGGAGTAATAATATAACTGACAACTACTTTTTACATAATATAACTGATACATAATAACCTAATATAATGGATTTTATCAGATAAATAAATACAAATAAAATTATTAACAAAATAAAAATGGGTGTTTCAAATAATATTACAATTGAAAATAAAATCATCAAAAACATTAATTAAGCTTTTGTTATTTATTTTAAACTTGCCACAAAAAGCTTTATATTCAGTATTTTATTTGATTTACATAACTTTTATACATTTCTTTTTTAACTGCACAAAAAAATAAGTTTAACCCACACACAAAAAAATAAGTTTAACCCACACACAAAAAAAAATATATTGTGCTTGCTGCTTCCCCCCTGTTTGTTTCAACTATGTGTATAAGATTGTGGAGTAAAAAATGAATTTTTATGTTCATCTTATTGTGATATTTTAATTTCTATTTTATAATTTTGCCAAAAAATAATAAAAAATGTTTAAGAAATTGATTTTTTTTTTAATTTTAACCATCTATTTGTTGTTATTTATTCGTTCGTTTATTGCATTGATACATATTAATAAACTATTTGTATAATTTAATAAAAATCTTTTTCCTCGAAATTACTAAATTACCAATCTTTATTCTAAACTAAAAACATGTTATTTATGAAATGTTTAATTTTAGACACATCTGACATATTATTTGCTTGTGGTGAGGAAAAGGTTTATAAGATATTTAAAAAAAAAAAATGTTTTCACAGCAGAAGTTTAAAAAATGTGTACCAATTAATAAAAGAACTGACCTTAATTCAGATGTGTAAATATTTGTTTATTGGTGTTATTCATTCGAAATATAAATATATCATTTTATAAAAAAGCATGGTGTCTATTTATTAATTTAAATCAATTTTAATCATAAATTGAACAAAATAAATAAAAATCATAATATGTAGTTATCAAAGGACAGCAAACTATATAATAGGCAGATTACTAGTCTATGAACAAAATTAAACTAAGACTTTAAATGTTAGATGTTAGAACAGAAAGAACAAACACCAAATATTCTTAGTTAGTAGTAGTCTAGTACTTCCTACTAGAACGGGTAGGACAAACCACTTGTCCGAGCCTTGCAATTAGGCCATCACTTAGGCCCTTTTTACGCCCAGTGGTGGAGAGTTCCAGCTACTTCACACATCATACCCATATTCTTAGCTAAGTTAATTTTAAAATGTACAGAACTAGACATTAGTTTATTCTTAAAAGTTCATTTTAATAAATAAAATATCATACAAGAAACTATACAACATATTCAATTAGTTTAAAAGCAATAGTTTGTTATTTTTAACTTTTAACAATAATTATTATTTAAAAATTAATACGAAACCGTTAAAATTGTCTGCTCTTTAATGGCGTATTTGCACTTGGAACAACCATATTCTCGTATTAGTAAATGGGGAAGTTTATACAATAAAAATGTTTAAATTCATAAATTCAAAAGCAGCTGAATTTTAAGGAGGTGATAAAACTATTACATAGTTATTTAATAAATTTATAAAAGTTGATCTTTCAATGAAACAATTATTGAAAATAACAAGAGGAAAAATTATATCAACTGTTTTATAAAAAAAAAAAAAAAAAAAAAAAAAAAAAAAAAATCCAGCTAACTTAATGGAATGAGATCTGATTCGATGTAAGAAAGGAGACAGTATAATAAAGGTGCCAAGTTAGACCTCATTTCAATCTGAAAAAGAAAATTTTAAACAAAAATCAGTCTGACACAAATTTCTCACATATAATTGACATCCTCCCCATTCTCCTATGTATCCCTATTACTGTATTTATTTATTGTCCTATGTATCCCTAGCTGTAAGGACCAATTAAAAGTGGCAAATAGATAAATCAGAGCACTTAATAGCTATTTACGTACCTAGAGCAGGAAGGGCGTTATTACAAGCCGAGGACGAAGTTTGAAAGCACGAGTGTGTTTAACGCCCGAGGCCTGTCAATAGCGCTTACTGCTCGTGGTGCGTACACTATTTTATCGCCCACCACATGTAAACTAACTACAAAAAACTATTTTGCCGTAATCTTCAAAAACAATAAATTCATATTAAGGTTAAATCATTACCAAAACAAACCGCAGTTATAAAAATATTGATTGTTTACAAATTAAACAGCTGACGCTGAGAACTACTAGTGCTTCCTGCACACCGCGGCCCGGCCAGAAAGTAGCCGCTTCTCGAACTAATTAGCGGCCCTATAATGGATAAAGCATGCATTATTACCAGCCCCAGGGCTGTAATATGGAACTTTACTGGCCGCTCAGGATAGGACTGTTTACAAGTGGAGGGCAATAAATAAAAATATGATCAAATAAAAATATGATGTCCACATTCTTTTAAGAGAAATAATCTGGTAAGTTCAATCACAAGCAAGTTGTTTAGTAATTTTACAGTTTAAATCCTTAATGAAGCAATCAGAAATTTCTCACAAATCCCATAACGTTTCTCTTAGAGCTAACATAGGTGGACAGATTTTTTAAAGCACAGTTGTTCGACTGTAAGCGGCTGATGAATTGCTTATATTGGAGTGAAGTTAAAAATTGTCTCACACAGCCTTCTCTCCAAATAATGGCCTTCTACCTATAATGGCTGAGAAAGAATAGTAAAAAAAGAAATTTACCCATTAATTAGCCAAATGATGCTAAAAGGTCAGTTCTATACTCTATTTGATCATTTTTATTTTTAAACAATTTTTTTTTATAAAAAAAGTTAAAGAATTTGATAGATTGTTATCAATAATTTTAACACTTACCTCATTTTCAAAAGATAACGAAAATTCATTAAGAATAAAAGAGATTGCTTGAAACCAGGAAATTTTAACTCTATAAGTCTTTTCAAAAAATGTTGTAAACTTTTCAATAAAGGACATTACTTCGTTGAACATAAGTTTGTTTGAATTGGAAACGACACATCTGAAAAGAAAAAAAGAAAAATTAATAAGCATTTATACTATGGATGTACAATACATAATGTAAGTAAATATTCAATTACCCACTTCTCTCAATGGGGTAACATGACATCTCAGCTATTAAGTATCAGTTTACATTGCTTTTATTTAACTTCACTTGTTTCTAATGTTAAAATTTTGTAATATTCTTTTAACTCACTTCCTGGCTACTTAGAAAGCTCAAAATTTTACAGACAAGTAGTAGTTACCTAGTACTTCCTACTAGATGGGTAGGACGAACCATTTGTTTGAACCAAGCACTTTAGCCATCTTTTAGGCCCTTTTTAGTAGCCCTGTGGTGGAGAGTTCTAGCTACTTCATACATCATCAGCACATTTGTACATTGTACTGCCAAAGCGAGTATGGTGTGGTGATTAGTAAGCTATATAAGCATGTGCTGGCTCCGTAGCAGATAATGTATTCAAGCCAATGAGAGCTCCTGATTTTAACAACTACACGGTCAAAATCGAGATGTTGACATTTGAACTTGTTGATGTTAAATTTTCATTAGCTCTCTCGCTGAACTTCCCACTCTGTCAGAGTAGACACTTATTGAAGTTTATATTGAAATTTTAATATTTATTAAAATACATAAAAATTATCCATTTATATGCAAAAAAAAGGAAATAAATAAATCAAAACTTAATCATTTAGATATTGATACTATCTTTAAATTCCATAACAAGAGTGGCTTGTTAACGAAAAACCTTTTACAGCAATGTGGGATTGGTGAAATCAGCTCAGAAGTTTAGGCTCAAAACGTTTGCACATACTACAGAGGACAGACAACAGGGCAGACCGACTTTTAAAAACCACTTTTTTTGACTTAAGGAACCTCAAACGTAGAAATCACAATTGCAAAACTTTCACTTCATGAATACTACATATATAAAGAGAAAGTATTGTTTTTATAAAATAAATAAATAATAATTTATTTAATAACTAAGGTCCTATTCAACATTTTGCAATGAAACAAAGCCTCCAACATGCACCACATGTTATCGCATACCCTTGCCTTATTTAAAAATAAATCGAATTTCTTAAACATTGGCAAAAGTGATCCCAGCAGAACAATTTTATGGAGGTTGAAAATTGCCTCAAGAGTTACATAAGCTTAAAGTACAAAAATCAATATTTTTGGAAATGAATTATACAACAACATCAGGATAATAAAGTAGCAATTTCAATTATGGATGGTAACATCTTCAAGGATGCTTCTATTTCTAAACTCTTTCATCCTTAAGCAAACAGCAACTGTTTTCTACCTACTTATTTTCTAATTATGATTCTGAACTTAACACAATAAGTAAAAAAAAAAAAAAAAATCTATATACTATGTTTCAATGATCTTTCAACACGGATTGAATACAGTTTTTGGATCCAAATTGTCCATGGAAACCTAAATTCAAGACAGATTGATTACGATTTAGATCCAGATACAATAAGCTAAATTCTGGGATTATATCTGGATCGAGTTTCATAGAAACACCTGAACTCGATCCTGGCACATGTTGAGTGTGAGTGTGAGCACCCCTAGCGGGGTTTCTGGTAAAACTAGTCAAATCTGTCAAAACATCACACTCCACTCCACCAAAAACAATACTTTTATTTGTATTTTAGTTTTATTATTATTCATTAGTGTATTGAAAACATATTGAATACAGACTCAATTCCACACAAAGAGACACCTAACTTGTTAAATCCCAAATCAGGATTCAATCCGTACTCAAACATCATAAATACTTTAATAGAATGAAACAATAAAACATAATTACTGTCTCCAGAAGTAGTGCAGTTCGCCTGAAGGTAAATTACAGCTGATTTTCATCCCACCTTGAACTTTATAAACTACTGAAAATTCTGTGACCAGATTTCTACGGAAGAACTCATTAATTGATATTGCTGGAAAACGACAAAAATAATAAATAACATATTTAATTTAAAAAAAAAAATAAATAAATAAATAAGGAGGGACAAATTTTTCCAGGAGCAAAAGATTTGGCCACCAGTGCTTCTCTATGAACAATGTGTAAGTACCTTGTCTGGGATTTTTTTTTTTTTTTTTTCTTAAAAGTCCGTCAAGTGACTGGCCGTGAATGGATACCTATCAATGCAGACACTTGAAAAGGACTTTCATGAAATTTTGTCATTATCAGAGAACTTATTAACAAAATTAAAAATGTCTTGGCCTCTTGTGGTCTCAGTGAGGTCATTACAAAACAGGAATTGTTTAATAATAGATTATTCATCTATAAATCATACAAAAGTGACCCCTTATGGTTTATTTTTTTTATTTTTAATTCTTGATCCCGTGGCACACCTGCCCTGCCTCATGGCATACAGTTTGAAACCCTGAATTATACTACCAATACAAAAACGTAAAACTTACCCATTAGCCAATAAGCATTGTGTTTTTGTACAGAGATAGAAGATATTATACATCCAAAAGTGCTTTCAAAAGCTTCATGAATCGTATTAGCCATAGAAATCCCAGATAAAACACAGAGAATCGGTAGTTGAACTCCATATGAATCATTTCCTTTGTGTAAAACACTTGCAAATAAGCATTCGTATACTGTTCGGTTATCTACAATAATCTTCACCTGTTAAAAGAGTTATTAAAATTAAAAATAAAACAACGAATATAAACATTTATCAGTTTTTCAAATTATAAAAATGCTGATAATTCATCTACATTTTTTTTAAATTACTTAGTCTTAATCTAAACATAAATTCTTACTTTTAGAGATGGAGGCATATAATCTTCATTGTTAACAAGCGATAGAAAAGCAGATGAACATCCTGGTACCCTTGATATTAGATCATCCTGAAGAGATTCTAGTGATTCCTCATCTAAAGACACTCGTGTTAGAGTAGTTGCCTTATATATACAAACATTACGATCAGACAATTCTGAAACCAAAACATATTACATCACATTTCAACAGGGAAGCCAAAGAGGAGAACTTTCTAGAGACTTTTAATTTTTTCTAAAATTCTTACAGTGTTAATAAGGGGATGAATTATATTGTCTAATTTTCTGTAGTTCTAAATTCTCTCTTTTTCTTTAACAGACACAATTTATTATAAAGACCTTTTTGAAAATACAAGACCCTCTCATTAAAACGCAGTTTAAAAATTAAATTCTTCCATTTGTAAATAGTATTATTTAGGACTAACAGGTCACAGAATGAACCAAACCTCAGTCATTTAACAATTGTACCTCAGTCACTTCATTCAGTAAACTGGTTTTTTTTATACTAAATTATTTTGTTTTTAATTCGCCTAATAATTATATTCAATGTATCATGTATCCTTCGGTCTAATTATTGTGTCTAATATTTATTCTTTATAATACAGTTAGTTTTTACTGTCCACGTATTTGTCCACAGATTTGACTACAGTTCCTACAAAAACATGCTATAAAAAAAATAGGAGCAATGTCAGAATCGAGTTCAGATGTTTCCATAAAACTCAAACCAGATATGATCCCAGAATTTAGTGTATTGTATCTGGACCTACAGTATCATTCAGAACAGAAGACGTGTGTTGACAGCGCGGGAAAGTTTGACACATTGTGGGGAGATGAGAGTTCGAGATTTTGGCGGGCAATAGGTTGAGCCAACTAGGCAAAAATAAAAATCTTTAGTGGAGGGGTGCAGCCCTTGGGATAACCGTTTAAAACAGACCTAGTGACTTTTGTTTTACCCTCACATAGGTTGGCCAATCTGAGTGTCATCTGATTTCCCGTGCTGTCAACGCACGTCTTCTTTTCTGAATGATACTGTAAATCGTATTTAATCCTTATTGAATCTAGGTTTCCACAGACACTTTGGATCCAATTCGTATAGAAACATCGTGGAAACGTAGTACAAGTTTGGAAAATTACAAATTAAAGAATGTATTTATAGCAAAGCTAGAACATCAATAGAACAATGGAAATAATGTAGACACAGTTCGATTACAAGCAACCCCATAAATAAGCTCATGCTTAAGGAGGAAGTATTTTTATGCATGTTCAAAATTAACAATTTATAGGTTCTAGGAGCCATCTAGGTCATTACTTTAAGTAGCCCACTCTATGTATCTTTGTGAATAGTGTACAAACGAACAATATCCTATTACATTAATAGGATAGGGTACGTTTAGTTTCTTAATGTATAAAGAAACTCCAAAGAAAATTATTGCAATTAATTATTGGTAGATAAATATTTTTTTACTAATACATAATTCAAAACTTACCTTTAATAAGACGTAATGTTTCAGTAAAATCAAAATTTTGAATATAGCCAATGGAAAATGAATTTCTAGCGATTTCATTCATCGTGAATAAAATAATAAATCGTTTTATATCTTAAATAAGACGAATAAAACAATATACTCGATTTATTCATATGAAATGTTCAACGTAGAACTAGTGGAAACTAGCCAAAAAACTAAAAAAATCAAAATCATAATACAAATTCATACTTATTTTTTAAAGTAATTCTGTTGATGTTGACAGATAAGAAAAAAACCGGGATTTTTATCACATTCATGTTGGGCAACATAAAAAAAAACTTGTGTTTCAAACTATGTATAAAAACTTAATTCTTATTATTGCCATTAAGAAAAAATCTATTTTAAATATATACAATGAGTTTTTGTTAATTCGTATTAATTATTATTGTTACTTATCAAAAATGAGTTTAAATGTGATTGTACGAGTGACTCCATCTATGGGAAGCTTGTAAAACTATAATGATCAATACTTTGATTTTTAACAACTCAAGAGATGGAGCTGCGTCCTCTATTTTGCATCCTTCTGAGTTCTGTGATTAGAGTTCTTTTTGTTTACAACATTTTGAAGTTAAATTAATAGTTTTATAGGTTTTCTTTTGATCGTCACCGAAGAATATGTGTAAAAGTGTACGAACTATTTCTAAACTTGAATCTATTTTTACAGTGTAGTGGTGTTTCTGTGTAGGGTTAGGTTGATATGATTTGTTTTATTCTGTTGCTGCACAATTAAGTTTAACACCTTTTAAAGCTTTTATTTATTTCATAAATGTTGTTTAACATTTTCTGCCGCTGATTTTCACTGATTATAGTAAGATCTGCTGAACATTTACATTTTGTTCAGTGACAATGTGTTATAGTAATTTCGAGCGTTTTTAGTAAGTTTACATTCCTTTGCAATGAAGTTTATAGTTTTGAACCTAAACAAACTCGAGAAGATGTTACATTATTGTCAGTCTAAGTATGAAGTTTTAGAACTGCTGGAAAGCTTCTGTCTTAAGTCGTTAACTCATTGGTAATACACAAGAAGTAAGTATACTATTATTTGCCTACACTTCTGTCAGCAACAGGGAAATTCCTGAATTTTCCACTTTAATAACATAATTTTCTAGATATTTTTTAATTAATATTACTATTCAATGGTCTTATTCTCAAAACCCACTAGCTATGATATATGATGGAAATCTCTTATTACATTTTTGAGTATGTACTAAATAGTTGTTGCCAACTGTTAAAATAGAACATTAAATGTGTCAAATAACATTACAAATGTGGATATCTTCATAGTTGGTTATTTTATCCCCTACTAGATGAGAGTGTAAGGTTTATTTTGCAAATATGACTATTGACAACTACCAATTGAAGTGCTTCACAATCTAAGAGGGATACATTGCAAGCAAGTCTCAGGGTGTGCTCGTAATCACTAAACAGGTCAACTAAGAAATAATCCTTATGTCCGGAAAGACCAACCTAAATAACTGTGCGCATTCTTCGATAGCTACTTCTTAAAAACTTATTAAATTTTCAAAGTGAGAATACGCAATTGCTTCACACACAAGCCAAACCCAGTTTATTCCTTACCTAGTCCACTGCTGCCTTCCATAGGATCCCCAGGCAGTTTTTTATTATTTGAAGCTGTCATGATACTTTTGGTTGGTATCATAACACCAACCACAACCAACTGCCAGTCGAGTTTAGCAATTCTAAATGCAACCTTAATAAATTCTCTGTTACAATAGCGATGGCAGTTAGAAAAAAAGTCTGTGTAAAGAGCACTAATTGACTGGGAGGGATTTGACCTCAATTTTTTTGGCCCAAGTATCCATCTCTTACTATATATATGGTAATGATTGACATTTTTATCATGATGGTTAAACATTAACATATCATTTATACTGTCCTTATGATGAAACACCTTGAAATGATTTGTTATTGCTAAGCTAAAGCAACCATATTTATTCCAATAAAAATAAAAGTTTGTTTTGAATTGTTGGTCTTCAAATAGATACAATAACTTCTCTAAATAGTTGTCTAATTTTTTTACGTTTTTTCTAAATACATAACTAAGCCTGTAGCCAAGGGCCTGACGGCTTGTATTATAGAACTTATGAAGAACCTTTTGTTAAGTTTGTAATATTATCCCTCTAAAATAATTGAATTCTTTTATGATTAGTCTTGGCAATTAAGCTTTTCTACTCTTGATTACAATTATTATTCTTAAGTGTGCAAAAAGTCAGGTAATAGAAGGTATGGAATCGTTAATTTTGGGTTTAAAACACCTAGGTAAACAATTAAATATCACTTTTTTTATTTTGTTTAGAGGCCTTTCAACCAAAATTCTAGTGCCTATGAACTTAAATATCCAGTTACTTGAATAGCCTCTAGAATATATGTGTATATATAAACAAAAAAAAATGTGAACATGAATTTCACAACTTTAGTTTAAACTCATGCCATACTATATACTTTTTTATTCTGACAGCACAGGATAAAAAAAACGGAGGGGAGCCTATGAGAGCTCAAGATTTTGGCGGGTAGTTGGTCAAGCCAACAAAAATATCACTGAATAACCTTACGATAACCGCCTAGTGGTTTTATTTTCCCCCTTACATAGGTTGGCCAATCTGAACTGTTAGTTTTTTACAACGTATAATGGCATGAGTGTAGATTACAATTATTAGCCTTTGTATTTAAAGAATGTTATAAAAACTTTCTTTTGAGAAAATGAATAAAATTAAATCAATGAAATAACAGTCCTTAGTCAAATAGTAACTTATTGAATTTAATATTTGTATGTATGCAAATCAACTTTTATTAAAGTAAAATTTCAATCAGGTATTTGATATTTTCCACCTTACAGGGATTTGATTATTTCTATGATTGAGTGAAAATTATCTATGGCCATGTCTCCTGATAAGAAACAGACGTTGAAGTTATTGAAAGTCGACAACTGGAGTGTTTTCCTGCTGCAGAGACTTCAGCTTATGTTTGCAAAGGGTGACTGTTGTGACTTGACCTTAAGATTTTGTGATCACCGGGAACTAAAGGTAGTTTTTTTTTTCTTATGGTAATTTTACATTTTAGCTCTTAGCACTTTTTCAGGAGAGGTATACAAGAGAGAGAGGCAATAAGAGGTAATAATCCCTATTTGCCCACCAAATGTTTCCCTTTTATTTTGTATTCTTCTGTTAAAAATCTTTATATAAGTGTCTACAGTGCTTGATTAGTAAAAAAAAAGAGATCCCGGGGCTGTGTCTTGTGGTCTAAAAGTTTTGAATTTTTGACTTTTAAATCTTTATTTTAAAGCTTTTCTGGACATTTTAAAAGTGAAACAATTGTCTTCACGTTTGGTAAAAAATAAATCTCGCATGAGCACCAACAATCTTCCGTCAGAGGTACCGGTACGGCATACCGTCACAATCACTGAGTGTCTATATTAATTCTTATTCTATCGTTTGCATTTCAGGTTCACAAGATTGTTCTTACAACATGTACCAAGTTCTTTGAATCATCCAATTTAGATCAATGTGTTATAAGAATGCCAGAAACACTCACTTACACCTCTATGTTACCAATTATTAAGTAAGCATACATCTTTTATCCATTAAGTAAACCAAATTAAGTACAAAATAAAATAAACTATACAAATAAAAATTTACATTATTATATCAGTTTTATTTTTTAGTTTTATGTATTCTGGTAAGCTCGAGTTTAAACCTGAACTTCAGGAAAGTCTACTAAATGCTGCAAAACTTCTCAACATGGCTATTCTTGTTCAGCTTCTAGTAGCTCAGGTATTTTTTTTTTTTTTCAAAGAAACAAATTATTGTTTAAAAAAATTGTCTTTTACTCCTTGAACTAGCCAATGAAGTGACAGTTCTTCAAAGAAATTTAAATTCAAAGTCAAGAGCTAATACAGATTCGAAACAAATTCTAAACTGAGACTGTGACTAGAGATTTCTCTATACATACTGTGCAAAGATGATTCCAATTTCACTTAAACTAATGGAGGTAGAATACGTTAAACTATTAGAGTGCTTGGTGGAGAATTATGGCCAAGTAATATGGACCATGTAATTCTACCACTAGGCGGTGCTGGTTCGGGGATTGGAGAATGGAGAATAATGGGGGGGGTGTGGACTGTATCTTTGCGG
>KZ652068.1:223950-250627 GCA_001010745.2 Gerris buenoi
CCCCCCATAAACCATCAAAATGTTAGCGCAAACATTTAGACCATGCATGTGGCAGTTTGATTTTTGACGTGTTATGGCCTAAAATTGCCCGAAATCAGGTTTGCGCAAAATGTTTGATCGTGTATGGGGGCCTCTACAGATGAAATTTTAGAAATGCTCTTCTTCCCACTCATTAATATTAATTTAGAAATTATCATACTAAATAACAGTGACTTTATTTTAGTGTGTCATCAAGGAAGAGATGATTATTTTCAGTAAGAGTCTTTACATGATCAAATATTTTGTGCAAACCTGATGTCGGGCAAATTTAAGCCATGCACACACCATGTTTGCGCCAACATCAAACAGCTCTATACAAGGTCATAATGTTTGCGCAAACATTTTGACCTGGTGCATAGGCTTCTACGGGTAGACTTGTAATAAACAGCTTGGTTTTCCGGTGAAATCCGCGTCACAAAGGGGGTGAAGTCCAAACCCCCTTTGCGACGTGGATTACACTGAAAACCAAGCTGTTTATAACATTTTGACCGTTTATGGGGGCCTTAAGCCTTATAGTAATTTAATAATAATTTAGACCGACCTTCTAGAAGAGGCTGTAATAATTTATGTTGCTTTGAGACATAATTCTATGGAGTATGTTGTTGCTATGTTTGCACGTCTGCAAAATTAAGAAGGAGGAAGCAGACTGTATTGGATTGTGGTATTATTGTCTAGTTAAAGATGACTAGAGTACCAGTAAAGAGTGAAAATAATATGAACACCTCTGAATAATTCAATAAGTAGGTAGGTTTTGTAGGAGGCTTGGATATGATCCCTGTAAAGAGTTGTGCAAGCAAAGGGCTAAAAAATCAGAACACGATTCCCAAGCCCGCAACAAACTACATATTTAGATATTAATTACTGGTTTGAGAAAGAGAGTTAAATCATAATAGCCTTTTGTCTACATAGTAGTATACTAGGTAAATTAGTGTTGTACGTGTCAAGCCGAGATTTAAAATCACCTCTAACCACCCTAAAGGAAATTTCTCTGGCAGGTACATGATGAATTAGCCGTACACTATACGTACCCGTGGTATACTATAGGCATTATCACTTTTAAATGTCTGTACCTCGAAGTATGATCTACTCAAATCAGAAGGGTGCAGGCTTGGTTACTTTATTATAAATTTGGGACACGTCGATTTCTTGCTAACATTCGCTGGCTTATTAATTTTTCAAAAAGGTGGACTTTTTAACAAAAATTATCTTACCTAAGTTGTAGTTTGGCGCTTAGTTTAAGAGGGCAATCTTAAACTACTTTATTTTACAGCAAAAACTATATTAAACTTGGAAAACGTATGCGAAGTGTAAAAAGATGTAATCTATAATCTATGGATGCAATTATTTAAAAGTTTTAATTTAAGATCCATGAAAAAGCAATATCTAGATGGATGGCGATACGGATCAAAATACGGGTTCGAGTGATAAATTTGATATCGACAAACGAAACACCCTAAGGTGGGTTCATAGCAGACGTTTTATGCGCGCGATAGGGCTATATAGATAAAAATACATTCATGGAGCAGTGGGGGAATAAACGCGCGCGTTCTCTCACCCCTTGTATTCTTGACGCTTTTTACGCTGCGTTCCGTTCAGGTTATAAACAAATACAAATACACTCATCTAGCCTTGCGAATTGTTAATTTTTTTTTTTTAAAACATAACATTTCTTTAAACTTTGTTACGTATAAACTTAAAGTCATATATTTATCTTTATTAATTATACCTTTACGGCTTATATCGTTTTTTAACATTTATTTTTACTACTTTTATCTTATCTTCCTTTTCATACTTACATACTTTGTAACAAAAAACATATCTAACCATTTACATTTTACTACACTTACATTTAGAATTACTTTCCTATTCCTCGAAAATTCACTACACCTTTTACTCTTAACTAACAACTTTAGTCCTTATCCTTATCTCTGCAATGCAAGTCCCAGTAGTACAAGATAGATTATTTTGAAAGCACTGTGATTGATTTTAGAAAATGTAGTTTTGTTTACAAAAGGTTATAATAAATATGTGAACAAGAAGGTAGGTTATTCTTTAAATTATTTCACATTTTTTGTTAATAAGTTTTTTTTTAATGGATTTCAAAGATATAAAATTGCCTCTTGACTCGTTTGAAGTATGTGATGAACTTATAAAATTTGAATCAAACGACATTATGAAAACTTGTGTAAAAGAAGACCTTAATGATTTTTCATCTGTAAATACGCTAAGCGGTATCAATGGCAATAAATATAAAATGAAGTTTTTAAGCAATGATTTAATTAAAAAAATTAATTCTGGTGAATTGAAAGTTAAAGTTACTTGTGAAGATGACACGGATTCAGAAAATAACATTGGCTCTCAAGTTAAACAAATTGAAAAACTTATACATAGAACTCAGTCCCCAGCTACAAAGAAACTAACTTCTAATCGTCGCTCCAAACGTAATTATAATAAATCATACAAATTACAATCTTCTGAAATTATGGTAAACGATAAAACTCCTCTGAATACGTCCCATTCTATTTCTCACAATAATTCTAATAGACACCATTGTAAAATATGCAATGCTAGTTTCATTCATAGAGGAGATCTTAAACGACACTGCGATGCAGTTCACCTCAAACTAAAACCATTTACTTGCTCCTACTGTAAGTTTTCGTCAACCAGGAAGCATGGTTTAAAGAAACAAATGATAGCTTATCATATCAAAACTAGAATTTTTGGATGTCATTTTTGTCCTTATCGTGCAGGTTCCAAATATCGTCTCCAGACACATGAAAGTACAGTTCACAAAGATTGTAATTATCAAAGGACGATGTATTATTGTGCTTACTGCAGCAATTGGATGACAGAACATAAGAGTAGTTTGAAAAGACACATTATAACTAATCACTATTCACTGTATACACTTCATTTTGAAGAACCAAGAGGACAATATGAAAGAATTTTCAGACTGAATAAGCTTCGTAAGTATACGTGTCCGGATTGCAATTTTTCTTCCAAATCAAAGTACAAAACAGAGGATCACATTAATGCAAAACACAATTTTATCAAACCTTACAAATGTGACATATGTAGCTTCAGTAGTTCACATAGACACGCTTTAAAACGCCACAAAATAAATCGCCATAGTCAGAAATACAAGTGTCATTATTGTAACTGCACGTTTAATTCTAATTCAGACGTAACTAATCATGAAGTTAAAATTCACTCTGCCTTAGGAGATATGTATATCTGCAGTTACTGTTATAAAACTTATAAATCTAAGAATGACCTATGTATACACATAAAACTTTGTCATAAAAATAAATTTAAAAAATCATGACTAATTGTTTATTCTCATTTACCAACCATAAGCGTGCAGTAAGTATTGAGGTGGACAAAATTCTTTATTTTAGCAAACGGCTCTTCGTCGAATGGATCACTAAAATTACCTTCATTTTAAAATTTAGGCCTCACAGGACCGCACGTTCCCAAGGGATAATGAAATGCTAAAGTCAAGCTCAAGGCTTAGACAAAATAAAATTGGTGTGTGAAGCAGACCCTTCAAATGAGGTAATTAATTTTATGTTAGTGCTTTGTAAACCCCTGAGGAAAGAGAAATCTCAAGAGGTTTTTGATATTAAAGGGATAGGGTTCTAAGAGATAAAATAGGGATAACACTATTTCAAATTAAACATTCCTAAAAAATTGCTAGTATGCCACATAACTGTATATAATATAATAATACTTAAGAGGATAAATGTTTAAAAAAAATCAACAAAACTAATTAGAGTTCATTCATTAATATTATATTAATAAGCAAGACTTTTTACAATAAATAATACATCATATCATAAAAATATGTTGGTAAAATAATAATAATAATAAAATTATATAAACATTATAAATATACAACATGAAAGAACATCAAGGATTTTTGTTTCCTTCGAAACTCTTGAAAAATTATGAAAATACTAGTGCGCTAATACAGTTTTCACAATTAAGCTTGAATCACAACACAGACTTTATTTAAATTATTTATTTTATCCAAAAAGTAAGAAATTTTAATTAATCCCTTGTTATCAGCTTTGACAGTTTAAGAGGGAGCAGGTTTGCCATCTCACGACACAATTGTATTTCGCCTTTACTAAGAGCTTCAGATTTTTCCCACTTGTCGCAATAGTCAACTATATCCTACAAAAAAAAAAATAATAATAAATAAAAAAAAATCAGGAAATATTATACAAATTTAGTTTATAACAATAATAATTTAGTGGAAAACTAACTTTGTAATTATTGTAGGCAACAGTGTTATATTGGACCAATTGCTGAGATTCTTCGGTTTTAATTTTCATTAGAAGTTTAGCAACGTGGATCTTTGACAGAAGAACACTTCTTTCATATCCTTCCTCATATCTTTCACTGTTCCTGGGGAAAAAATATTAACAACTTTTAAGATAGCTTTAACAGGTAACATGCAAATAAAATGCTAGTTTGTGCACTTCATCAGAATAAGAGAAGGCTTCCCACCAAGCAATACTACGTACTTCAGCTAGTGTATTATATAGAAGAAGTTGTATCGAAGTATGTATAAGAAGTGTGTATATATTTAGTTCATGAGTTAAAAAAGTTATTGTTTAATAATATTACAATACAAGAATGAATAAAATAAGAAACAAACTTTCTTCCGCTGAACGAATCAATGAATTTTTGGAAAATGTTGACACCTTGTTTTAATAGACTATTAATTTTCGAAGTATAATCATTCCTAGCATTAAAAGTCTGAAACAAAAAGAAAATTATTAATAAAGTAAGAAAAATCTACAAACAAAACAAATGTTAATAAAAAAAAAAAAAAACCTGTTTGTCAAAAACTACACATACTCAACTTTCACATAAGCACACCTATTCATCTAAGTGCTTTTCCATTTGTTAATTATTACAGAATTTCATGGTTTAATTTTTCAAAGTGCACAGACAGATATAAAAAACTACTTAAAATTTGATGGATTAAAGATTTGATCGCAGCAATTTTGATTGATGTTTGTTTTTTGTTTTTGTTTACACCTTAAAACATGTCAACAACATCAAAATATTGAATAAATTATAAAGAATGTTTTTTCAGTTTTAGACAGCTTCTACCAAGAAGTTACATTAAGTTCTATCACGAGTGGTTTAATCGGAAAATGTTTTCTATATTTTAAAATGATCTACTATTAAAAAATAATAATAATAGGTTTGTTCCAACCGCACTTCAAACTGGTTTGGAACTGTCGACGCATGCGCATTAGGAACAGGGCGTTCCAATGAAGCCCAAACTCAAACTCTGACTGTTAGTCGGCTGTTCCAACCACGCTCTGTTTGAATCACGGATTGGTTTGGTACCAGTCAGAGCAGTCAGCGATCGGAGGCAGGGACTAGTAGTTTGGGATTGAATTTCAGTGAACAGAAACGTAACCTTCCGCTTTATTGTTTTTGTTTTNAATACAGAGGCCCGGGTTCAAACCCCGGCGCTGGAGCTTGTTTTTCTCTGACTGTTTCCCGTAGTTAATAATAATTATAATTTGATTTAAATTAAAATTTAATCATTCTGTAGTATGAATACTACCAAAATCGTAAAAATGAATTTCAAATCTTAGTTTTAAAAAGATTTTGTACGAATGCGATGATTAATTTTTGCGCATATAATGACATTTTCTAGATATTTCTGAAAAAAATAAAAATTGGACCTATTTCCAAGATGTAATTTTGGGACTTATTCCATTTTCAAACAAATATCGAAAGAATCCGATTTATTTCAGAAATTTTTCTTTCTCTAACAGGACTAAGATTATTATTTGTGTTTTTAAAACAAAAGAGCATTCACGATTATATTAATAAAAATACGTGTGTGCCGTGAGCCTACTAAAACAAGTTTTTATTTTTATAACAGTGCTAAAACCTACCACATCAAACAGTTTGGTTCGAGAAAGGAGCGTTCCAACAAAAACGAAATCACAATCACAAATCAATTCCCAACGGTCAATGATCGCGCATGCGCATTATGTCAATCAGGGACAATCACGGATTAATCCGAAACTGATTCGGAACCGGCGGTTGGAACAAACCTTATAATAATAATCTTTTGTTAATACTAGCCCTTCAAAAATAGGGCAAATTTTCCAAAAGTGCATATTTTCAATATTTTGCCATTTTTTACCCTGAAACCTTGGATTTACAGCATATTTTATGAGGACCACTCTATACATTTTTTATTGCACAATTCGTTCGAAGTGGAAATGGTCAAAACTGAAAAAAAGTCGAGCATTTAACAGTTGCTCAGGACCTCTCTTTTAGACGACAGATTGACTGGACTAATAAAAGAATGTAAAAAATATAAGTAACTTAATAATATTTATTCCTCTTAATAAAATACAAATAAATAAAAAAAAATCAGCCTTAAATGTGTCTACAATAATGTAAAAAACTAAGACTTACACTGTCAGATTTAAGATCAATCATTGTTATGTAGGTTTCACCCATTTCAAACCAGATTTGCCTCAGCAAATCAATATAATAAGTAGGATTTAACAGGTCTGAAACTTCCTTTAACATGTCAAGACGCCTTTTATGCATTTTGCATTGTCTGAAATGTTAAAAATAAAATTAGTGATTTTTTTTTTATACAGAGTACACGGAAGAGAACTTGAAAGAAGTCCCAATTTATAAAATCTATTATGGTAAGAGTTATTTTAGTTAATAATATATTAAATTAATTAACTCACTTTGAGATATCATCACTGAAAAATGCAAGAGCCATATAGAGTTGACTGTGGTCTCTTACAATGCTGACATGGTCAGAGGCATGATTCTCTAAAGTGTAATGATGTGTAGCATGCTCAAGCCAAGCACATCCCCGCCGATAAATTGCCAAAGCATCTTCCCAAGTCAAGGCAAAGTTATAACTCACAACACTGCCTTCCCCTTGAGGAACAAGATTATCAAACTCCAGTCCACAGAGGCCAGCTATAGGTATGATATAATTTTATTAATGGTAACAAAGAATATTTATACACATTTGTACAACATTGACATCAAAGTTTAAAAAAATAAAATAAACAGTTATTAAACATTATCAGAAGAATATTTATGCATAAGGCAACAATTTCCAGATTAGACAATAGTAGAAAGGTAAGGATAAAGCATATCCTTTCCAAATTGATTAATTTTAAGGTTATTAGGTATTAACACCCATGAGAGCAACTAAATTGCTAAGCCTCTCTGAGCAGATAACGATAATTCTTAAAGGCAGCATTCAGAGAATTATTATGAATATCGTCAAGCCAAAAGTCTGCTTATTAATGTAAGATTATTAATATTAACAAAAGTCTGCTCCTTTATTAATGAAGAAGAAGGCTCAGAATTAGTGCGTTGACAGCAAGGGAAATTGAGTGACACACAGATTGGACAACCTCTCTGGGGAAGAGAATAAAGCCACTAGGTCTGTGGGTAGTGCAGCGTTTATCCAGAGGGCCTCTCCCCTCCATTAGAGACATTTATCTTTGCCTAGAGGCCCGACCTTTTGTCCAGGAAAACCTCAAGCTCTCATTGACTACTCACCCCATGTGCTAGTTTTTTTCATTTCCGTGCTGTCAACGCACTTATTCTAAGTTGGCGACGACTGTACTTTTATAAACTGGAAGGTAAAATAAAACATGAATATAATACATGTAATGTAAGTATTTATTCATTCATATGTGAATCTTTAATGCAGTTGGGGCCTATATCTGGAAGTACTGACATTTGGGCACTTGTTTACTTGGGTACATACCTCCAATTCACCTCAAAAATGAGGTGAATTGGTTTTAATCTATCAGGGTTTACTTATTTTGGTCAACTCGGATGTATTAATAAGCGTTTCTGTCATAAAAAAAAAAAAGTGTATTTTTTCAAGTTTTTCTTTATATTTGTATGTATAGAAAAAAATAAAAGTTATTTTATGTTAAAGAAAAACTTTATAAATATTTATAAAACGTACGTCAATCTTATCTTTCTTCCACCTACATGTTTCTTTCTAAAGATTAAAAACGTGACTTCTTTAAATTTTCTTCTCTAAAGAAAATCACTGATCCCAAAATACATTGACTAAATGTCCCTTTGTCTAACTTAATGATTGGACTAATGGATCATGTCACTTTTTGTTATACATAAGTGTGATGTTCCTTTGTCCCAAAATACATTGGACTAAATGTCCCTTTGTCTTATTTGATTGTTAGGCTAACAGATATAGTCACTTTAAATTACAGAAGTGTGATATTCCTTTGTCACAATGTACATTTTACAAAATTTTAAATCTTTTACTTACGCTGGAACCATTGAAACATCCCTCACTTCGTCATTCTTTCAGTCAGTAATATGGCCTGTTTCATATTAATGCCTCTGAGGTTATCCACGTCTTTTTCTTTGCAATCGTACTTTTTTCCAACTTTTCAGATTTTATTTTATTCGAAAATGAATTATGTAATAAAAATGATTTCTTTGACATGTCATTGTCATTTCTGTCAATACTTTTTTTAATTAATATTTAAAAAAATAATATAAAATTAATTGTCAAGGGTATGTACCCAAGTAAACATCTTCCCCTATAACGCCTTATTTACTTGGGTACATCTTTTTTTCTTTTCTTTTCTTCCCCCTTCTTAACCCCATACAAAAGGCCCCCAATGCTTTTCAACATCCCCATTAAGTATGTTTATTAATTTATTTTATTTCATTTCAATAAATAAATGGTATGTACCCAGGTAAACTCTTTCCCTAAGGCACCTTATTTACTTGGGTACATACTTATTGGTATGTACCCAAGTAAATAAGTACCGACATTTGAACTTATGTTTTAATCACACTTAAATAGATATTCAATAAGTATAACATGCTGACCAGGAGGAGGGGAAGGTTGACAAGATTCATCTAAGAGCCTGTCCCTCGATATGGTGAGAAGATTCAGGCAATATTTAGCCCAACACCGGCAAACCTCAGCTTCTCTCTCTGACAGTATCTCTAACCTAATAAATAGATTTACAATAAATTAAGTTAATCCACAGTTCATTTTTGAGAATGATAATTATAATGAATTTAATTTTTTAAGCATAATTAATTGCTCATTTTAACCAAGCAAATTTTATATAGGATTTAGGACCTAATATTTATGTTTTGTAGTTTAGCACTATATTTGTGGAACTTTTTGTTGGTAAGGGACCACAAATAATTTCGAATTATCAAGAAGTATTTATTCAATTTATCCAGGGTCAGGCTATCGATATGTCAATAATGAAGCTAAATGAAACATGAGAATACATACTCAGCTTTGTGTCTATCACTGTCAGGGTTTGAAGCATTGTCAAGATCAGCACGCAGCATTTCAAGAATTCGAGACGCAGCTGCTAAATGATTTCTCGCTTCTTTGAAAGCATTCCTTTCGACTAAAACTTGAGAGAGAGTTGCAGCATTTAGAGACCAATCTGCTTTGTCTAAATCAGGAGAATCTAACTGTCGCTTTAAAGTTTTGTGACAATATGCAGCAGCACTTTCAGCATCACCCGAGGCACCGATAGCTTGCGCAAGGTAGTAAAGAGTAAGGGTATGTAGCCGCTCTATTGCAACTTTCCCCTTTTCTTTGCCATCAACCCCAGTAAGTAACTTTTCAAACTCAGTAGGTTCTTCAGTATTGACATAAGATTTATAGTGTTCTTCGCTTTCTCTAAGATATTTTAGAGCTTTAGTGTACTGTCCTCTATCACACCAAAGTAAACCCAATTGATTATAACAAGAAATATAAGTTAAAATGTGGTCAACGTGGAGTGGATCGCTCTTAATCAATTCTATCGATTTATGTAAACTCTCTTCTCCCAAGGAACTTTCGTCGACGTCCATCGAAACACATCCGTGCAGATAATAAATTGCAGCTAACATCGAGCTTTCTCTAGCACAGTTATCGCTACCACAATCATTGATCCGTTCCTGAATTAAATATTTCATTTCATCGAGTAGTTCCCTCGCCGCATAATTGCACTTAAACTGATTGTCGGGCTGTTCTATTTTACATTTTTCCAAATAAGATCGCACTTCACAATAATATTTGTCCTTAAAAACTTCTAAAATTTCATTTAAAGATGAACACATTTTCTTTAATAAACTAAACACAATAGCAATGAAACAGCATTCGGTTTCAGCTTAGAAATCTTATAAAATTCAAACTTTTAACGGGTCGCAGCTCGGTTTGAAAACTTTAAACTTTTGACAATTGATTAAAGATAATAAACCAAAACCAGTACGCCTACTTTATAGAAAGTGCTGCTGAAGGTAATCACCAATTCTTTGGTATCACCAAAGTTATTTCGCCGATGAATTTAAGAACACTAATTTAAAAGCCGCATAATCTGTCAAATAAAAATCTATTTTCTTAAAAATTTGTCGTTTTTCCATTCTCAATTTAAAAATTTACTTAATATATTATTATTATTAAGATATTGACAGTTTTACAATCTTTCTTCTTTTTCCTTTTCATCGTGGGCTAACGAATTTGCAGGTATTTTTTAATTTTTATTTTAAGTTAAAATATTTGTTTAATTTTTTTAAATTAAGCCAATTTTTCTCTTCATGGTGTCATTTCTGGCTTTATTTCCCGGCTGCTTTTTAGCATGATATTTTTAATAATTTCATTGTACTATTGAATTTTTAATGCTCTGAGTTAAATAACACAGTTATTAATTTGATAATAAACGAAGTTTGATTACTTTAATCCAAAATAGACTCGATCAATCAGTTTTGCAGAAGGAAATGCAACGGAATTAAGTTAATTATAATAAAATGACTCATATTGCTCTTCAATAGGGGAGTCCAATTTTATACAACAAATCAAAATTACCCTGCTGCAATTATGAATTATGATTACTGTGCATTATAATTGTATTTATTTTGTTATTCTTGATAATATATAATTTCTTTTTACTGATAAAGAGTGCTGAGGTCGTTCCTTGACCCTATTGTCTACTTTATCTTATTTTCTTCCAACAATTTAGATCATTATTGTGTGTTATGAGAAAGAATTGTGTTTTCCTCTATTTTTTATGGGTAAAGTTATTTTTTATTGATTTAAAAAGTTTTATTACATTTCTTCGCTTTTTTGGCCTATAATGTTTTATAAATATTAAGAATTGTCTATGTTGTTCTTAGTGCGCAAGGCACTTTTTTCACAAGGGAGGCTATTAAGTATCTTATAGATACTTGAAATGTATTTTTTTTTAGCCTCTACAGCACCTCTGTTATGTGACGCTGATGACCGAAATTCATAGCTTACAATGGAGATTTGAAACATACTCAATAGAAAATACTCATTGGATCCTCCTTGAAAGCATATGATTTTTAAAGTTATTCCTAATTAAAAAGCTCTATCTAATTAACCCCTAGAGACATGGGCTGGTGCATTAAGTCCGCCACGAGTAAAAAAGCTTCTGTAATTCACAGATTCACGATGCGAATAATAAACTCTACCCTACCTTGTTCCTTTGGTCTGCATTGTCTGGCTGTGTTCATTTGCCTTGGTATGCTGCCCAAGCCACCATGCCCTGTAGAGAAGTTATGCCTTCAGATCAATATTTATCGGATTTGCATGAGTTGTCTTATTAGGATGATGGTTGTGAGGAGTTGTCTTAAGACTTTGACAACTAATAATAATTAATTAAGGTTGAAAGCCCGATACTAAGTCAGAATGCTGAAGGAGTAATTACTGATTTCTAGGGTTTATTTAGAAACCCTTATGCTTTTGGTAGTTCATTCGTCCGTCGCATCTTGGAGTATATCTCCTGAACCACTGAAGCTATTGACTTGAAATTTGGTATACAAGTTAAACTTTTTTGCCCAAAAACAGAAAAACTATTGTGGACTTAAACACTCCAAATTTCTGCGATCAATTGTGAATAGATCTCAATATTTTATATTTTTTTTGTAATTTTCAAGTTAGATATCATTTCAAAGGTATTGCAATGGTAATTAAAAATATCATTGAGAAATATATATGTAATACTATAATTTACTTTTTAGTTCAACATTTCCAAAACGCAATCTAGATAATCTGGATTTGACCGATTGTGTTTTGAAAAATGAATTGGCACATAAAGTACACCGCCCACGCCTCATTGTTTGTCCACTATAACCGTACCACAAAGGGTTAAGAGGTGGTGGCATGCAGTGGCACTATTACTTCTCTTTTAAAGAACATGAAAAATTGTGGGGTAGCGCAAGTGGTTTAGAAGAGTATATATTTATAAGAGCTGAGGCATTAGAGACTATATATTTTTACAATATTTAAAATATTTCAAGGATATAGAAATATATAAGCCTTGAGATTTTCTAATGGGAGGAAAAATGTGACAATTTTGAGTAATTAAAAATCAATTATGTATTTATCTCACACAAAGATAATACTGTTCACAATAGATAGATACGGTTGTATAAAGTTACTTTAAACACTACTTTTTTTTCAATTATTAAAAATTATTTAGTTCTTGGTTTTAAGATTTTCTGCTGTGCACTCACCCCTGTAATAACTACAAATGTCGGGTAACCAATTATTTTGTATGGTAAATTTTATTTATGGTATCATGCATCTACTCTTTATTCTGATAATTAGATATTGATCTTGTTAAAATTTGGTTTCTTCTCATAGTTGTCATGAATAGCTGAAATATGCTATTTCTATGTTTTACCACTATGTGTTATTGCAGGGTGGGTAGGTTAATGAATATTACGTGCATAGGGTTATCACTCGTGTTAGCAGTGGTGACTGGAGTGGTGTTGGTCATCATAGGTCAGACGATGGCTTGGAGATCACATGGACGTACCAATGCAGAACTCATCAGTAATCTCAGACGTATGTTATTATTTTCTAATATGTATTATTTATCCTTCTTGTGTAATTTAAATCGACTTATATAGCTAACAATATTCTCTTTGTTACAGGCAATGGAATTATTAAAAGTGATGAAGTAGAATCAGTCATGGGTAGTGTAGACCGAGGAAAGTATGTTAAGTCTAATGCTTATATGGATGTACCACAAGGTATGTTATAATTTATTTCTATTGCCTATTTTAAGTAAAAATAAAGATATTTTCAAGTTCTTCATTATCTACAAAAAGTATAAAAAATATTGGTTGGATTTGTTCTTTTAGGTATTGGCTATGGTGTGACAATCAGTGCACCACACATGCATGCTCATGCTCTAGAACTGTTGAAAGATAAGTTAGTGCCTGGTGAGCGGGCGTTGGATGTTGGATCTGGATCAGGGTACCTTACTGCTTGTTTTGCTTTGATGGTTGGTCCTTCTGGTAAGGCAGTTGGCATTGACCATATACCTGAACTTGTTAATTATTCTATAGACAATCTTAATTCGGAACATCCTGATCTTCTCACTTCAGGAAGAGTTAAACTTGTGGGTAAGTTTTTGTCTTCATTTTCTTATATCATTTACTCTAGCTGTCGATAATAATTTGTTGATGCATGTATTAGAGGAGGATTCACAATATTTTGAACTGATGTAACACAAAAATGTTTTAGTGTTTTCCTGATTTATTTATTTTTTTCTTCTTTTTTTCCATCAGGGTAAATGGAACTTTTTTTCTTTTTTTCAAAATACACAATTCTGGACTCGTTAGCCACAATTTAACGGGATGTACCAGCTTATAGTAGGCTATTAGTGTTCATCCCTCTTGTTCTAAATCCTCCTCTTATGTATGAATAGAATTTGCTGTGTATTTTAATATTATGCATTTAGCATTGTTTTAAAGACTGTTTTCTTTATAAATAAATAAAATTACAATTAACTATAATATATTACAGTTGGAGATGGAAGACTTGGTTACCCTGAAGAGGCTCCATACAATGCTATTCATGTTGGTGCTGCTTCTCCTAACTTACCAGAACCTGTACGATATTTTAACATTATTATTTTCGTGCTATTAATTAAAAATCATGGACTAAATGGGAGGGGGTTAACAAGTTCTCACTGAGAACTTGTGTTTTTTGGCAGTGATTCTCATGTTATTGAATTATATTCATATATATTGTTTCTATATCTGTATATCGGAGGTAAAGGGCATATATCTATATCTGTATATCGGAGGTAAAGGGCACTATCTCCATTTTTTATGAAATTGAGGTTTTAACAGTTTCCTATTAATTTTTTTTTTTTGCTTTTTTAGAGGTACAAGTCACTATGTTCTAAGACTAAAAATGACGGATTTAGCCAGTTGGAAAAGGCACTATGAGCCAACATGCTGGGGAGGTAAAGAGCACTATATGCACTTGAAGCTGTTTACCTCCAGAGAATTAAGAATAAGTTTGCACTATGTCCAGATATTGCCCTATACCCACTCCACTTAGTAAAAAATAAAAGTACAAAATTTAAAATAAAATATGGAAAAAATCATTAAAATAGCTCTCCCGAAAAATTTAAAATTTGGCACATAGTGCCCAGTACCTCCAATACACAGATATATTACATATACACATATTTCTTGCAAATTGATTTTTTTTTAAATGAATATATAATAATTGTGTTTAATGTTAGTTGATAGAACAGCTGAAACCCGGAGGTCGTCTTATTGTCCCTATTGGCCCAGCTAATGGCGATCAGCGGTTAGAACAGATAGATAAGTCAGAAGATGGGACTGTTAAAAGAACACCTCTAATGGGTGTCGTATATGTTCCTTTGACTGATAAGAGTGCACAGTGGCCAGCTAATAGATGGAAATAGGTAAGGAAGTACCTTCACCGTATAATACGCAGCCAAAATCAACAGCCTTAGATCTGTGAACAAGTAATGTCCGAATATTAGAGAGAGCATTCCTAACAAAAATAATTTTACAAAAAAATTAGATACATTTTTGTTTGGCGTTTCAATAAAGCTGAATCAAGTTTGCTACTTATTTGTTACATTAATACTTATAAATAAGAATGCGTGAAATCTCTACAATATATAATGGGTAATTATGTTGGGGGATTTTTGTGTAGTTGTACAGTTACACATTTCTCTTTCTGGAGTAGTCATAAGATTCAAAGAAGATAAATCCCCTTAAACTAATCATTATATTTTAAATATATTAAATTCCTGAGTATTTCTAACTGTGCTTCTAGTTTTTCAATTTCCATAACTTCAAATAATGATGATGAATAGTGGATTTTCTGAGACAAATGATAGTCAAACCTAGAAAGACAACACATATTTTATAAAGATATATTTCAATAATTTAGTATAAAGTCAAGAAATCTTTTTATAAAATAACACCTTTCATTCACTGTATAGTAGTGCTCTTTCTTATATGAATATTACCATTTTGGATCTTAGCTCAACCAAGCAGTGCTTAGGGCTTGTTACAATTCTACTTAGCTAGTACAACTACTATACTAAATCTTATTAAAATAAATCTAGTAATATAAAGAAAAATAATGAGTGTCACTTTTAAATGGAATATAGTGTAGGCACAGAGAGAGAAAAAAAGAAGTTATTTTTTTAATATTAATTATTTAACTAAATGAAATTAAAAAAATTGAATATGAGAAAATGCATAAGCCTAGGATAATGTATTTTATCTATTTCTTTTTACACAGATAGCTTATTGTACATGGTTCTAAATAATGTAATCTTCTATTTCCTGTCATAATATGAACCTAGTGATCACAGTAATAAAAGTTAATTAAAAATTAGGTTAGATTAAAGTTTATATATACATAATAAACGTTGATAGGCCTAAATTCTCATTAATATGGTTCTTTTTTTTATTTTGATTATTAAGTGGCGAGGACCCATACCATAAACCATAACTTTAACAGTGAGCTTGGTCACTTAGCTAATAACCAAATTAAAACTTTTTTTTAATGTAAACTTATTTACTCTAATGTTACTATATTTTATACACATATGTTGTGATTTAAACATATATGTATAGAAAAATTTTACAATATTATAACAGAGTTTAACTAGATGTTACCAAGCAAAGTATATATTATTTTACAACACAACAGTAATATATGGACAGAGTGGTCGAAAAGTCATTCACATCGAAGTAAATGTCTGTAAACAGTAGGGTTTTAAAAAAAGAAGAAGTTATTTATGCACCTAGGGAATAATGTAAGATATTATTTCCCCCGTGACAGAGTTGATTTCTGAGGCAAAGCCAAAGGAATCAAGGCAACTAAATCCTGAGGTGAAGCCAAGGGAGATAATTATAACAAGGGATTAATAATGCATTATGCTCGAGGTAAATACAAAATTTTATCTCCAGAGAAAGCGCTATATAAGATTCATTCAACAAAGAAAACATTTGTATTTCTTTATTAAACGTATTAAATACGGAAATAAAATAATATGAATTATTTAAATGATTTAAAAAAATTAATAATCTCTTTTAAAGTAATAATAAAAGTCATCGTAAAAGACTCGCAATACAGCTGGGAGTTTAACAAACGGATTATAATACTGATCTTACATTATTTCCCTGTTTTCACATTATTTCCCCGTTTTTAAGAACAGGGATGGAAAGATCAACATTATTATCTATAAACTAATCCTGAAAAGTTACTTTTCGTCCTTACTGGAGATAAAATTTATTACCTTTTTCGATGTGTGTGGCTTTTCTTTAAATACTCTGAATATATCAAAGGATATACTATCCACGTATCTTTGCTTTTCTTTTAGGATGTAGGATGTGCCTTATTTAATTAGAAGCTCTTTGATTTATTATGGTGGCAAGGTGTTAGCTATATCACTGTGTTAATATCCTCTAACAGACACTAAATTATGCAAGTTACAATAGTTCTTTAAAATACATTACACCAGGATTTCTACGCCAAAATTAAATTCCTGTACAAGAAAAGTTCTTAGCGCAAATCCTGAGATTCTTCTTTTTAAATTTATATAATTAGTTTTCATTAATTTACCGTTGGTCGTGATTATTATTTTTGCAGGCTTTTAGTATGTTAGTCAATCTTAGGAAGTAATATTTTAATATGTTAAAACCAGAAAATTTTAGCTTGTTAAATTTGCATGAAAAATCTAAATCTGTACGGAATTGTAAAAATGCTCTCTCCTCCATACATAATTTAATCGTAAAATATTTTCAATTTTGAGATTATTAATATTATTTTAAGCATTACAGTTTACAGAATAATAATTGAGCTGTCGTTAACATAATTAAAATCGGTGAAGGATTTTTATCTGTAAATATTACAATTAATTAATTATGTAAGTATTTACAGGTATATTTTATTTTTAAGATCATTATTATTATTATTTTCATAATTTTTATTTTGAATGGATTTGATTATCCAAGAGCGAATTTCATATTTTGTTGTGTATAAGTGTGAAAAATTAGTATTTTTTAAATTATTATATCATTACTTTTTTTTATTTTAAATATATTGATTACCTATGTCTATACAATAACCTTCTTCCACAAAGTAATTATTTACTTTCTACGTTTTAACTAAAAATTATTTTCAGTTACCCTAAATAAAAAAATTGAGTAAATTGGTGCCTTATTTTGTTGGTTTGAATTCGGCTCTTCTTCTATGCAATGATAGTTGGTACAAGTAACATTTATTCTTCTTTTTGATGTGAAGATTCCTCAAGAGGAGGTGAAATGTTACCAAAAAGAAGAACTAATGTAATATTGCTTTAATATATCCTATAAACCTGAACAACCTGTGTTTGATTACGTACGTACCTATAATATTTTGTTTGACATCGCACTACCAACAAGTATAAAATGTATATTATATTTTATGTATCCCATTTTGTTATTGTATCATCTCCTTTAATTATAATGATTTCTAAGTATTTTTTTGCTTTGAAGAACTCATTATTTATGTTTAAAGTTCATATCATTAAGCTATATATGAAAAAAGGGATGTTTATAACCTGTGCTAATGATTTATTTGTCATCATAAAATTTCTATAATATGTTTAATCTTATTTTTAATTTGAGACTAAATATAAATTATAGAATCATCGGTTTGTTATACCATTTTTCTTGAGTAATTTTATTATAACTATATAGTTTTTTTGTTTTTTTAATACTGTGACAATTCACTAGTCAGTGTATGATTTTTCTCCCCCATTTATTACATAAATATATAGATTTATTTTAAGTATAATTACAAAGTAATAGAAGATTACTTTTTTTGTTTTTCGATAGAAGCAACATGTTAGTGAAATCAAATATATTATATGTATTGAAAAGTAAATGTATATATATAAAATGTATTGTATAAGATGTATTTCTAATTTATTACATATTTAAAAAGAGGAAATTTTAAAAGTAAATGCAGTGATAGAAATATTGATTTATGTTTTGTTTTTTTATTTATCAACAAAATCCAAATTAAAGGTACTTAAGAGACAAATTTAAGAGAAAATTCTAGCTTTATGAGAGTAAATCATATTCATGTATGTCAGCTGGACAGTTATTTACAAGGCCTAGCTAGCATCTTAAATAGGTTGGCCAGTTTTCCAAAAGTCAAAACTGGGACATGATAGTTGGGGATAGGGGGAATAACGCCCTAGTTTATTAAAAAAAAAGTCCAGTCATGCACTATGACTTAATGAGCGAATTGTCGAAGAACTCTGTGTATATTGGCTTATGACAATAAAGGAAATTTTTGGTTTAGAATTTGGATGGGTGATTTTTTTTTTTTTTTTTTTTTTTGGTACACACGGGGTAGAAAAGTCAAAATAGTATTTATGCTTCAAGATGCATGTCGTTGGAAAGCTCTTTAAGAGTACAGTAATTGTTGTTATGTAAAAATTTTGAAGCCATTGCGATAGCTTTATTTTCTTCAAAAATTCGCTAAAAAGTAAATAACTAGCTTAGAATTTGCTTTCCCCTAAATTTTCAATTTCTTAAGAACTGACGTTCAGGATTTCATACTTTTGATTATAAAATATTAAACCAGAATCGTCTAACTATGGCCTCACTATTACACACCTCTACCTTTACTCTTTACAAACCTATGTATTGGTCCTTGAAAGGAACAAAATTAATTTCACCTGTGACTCATCCTATCTATCTACCCGTAAATTAATAGTGACTCTTCCTCATCTGACATAGTTTTCTTCTCTGTTTCTCCTGTTTTCTTGCTCATCGTGGCCATGCAATTTAATACTTTCATTATGCTTCCTCTCATCCTCATCTCCAAAATTTTTTTAGCATCTCAACGTTACAGATGAAAAAATATAATACTCTATACTGCAACCTCCGTATTTGATTTCCGTTTTTGATTTTTTTTTTTTTTTTTTTTAAATTATAGACGCTAATTAGTTGTTAAGTTAAATATTTAACGCAATTTAATACTTTCATTATGCTTCCTCTCATCCTCATCTCCAAAATTTTTTTAGCATCTCAACGTTACAGATGAAAAAATATAATACTCTATACTGCAACCTCCGTATTTGATTTCCGTTTTTGATTTTTTTTTTTTTTTTTTTTTAAATTGTCACTTCAACATATTCCGATTTCAACATTATAGCTGTCATAACAAAAAAACCGGCTCTTAACTTGTTCAGGACGGAGTGCGGCTATAGCGGCACTTCTAGATTACTCTGAGTACTGGGGTGTCGTTATAGTGGCACTGAGACCCTAATCAAGAAACCAGAGTGCCGCTATTGCGGCACTAGACTCCCTCTCTTAAATTGAGCTAGAGATGGGGTTGGGGTTATTCCCCACCATTGGGTTGGGGTGCACACTTCAGTAGAGGGGGGAAAAAATTTGGTTAATTTTATTAGAACTTATATATCATAAGAAGGAAGAAAATATTTAAAAAAAAAAAAGTCGGATTTTTGGATGTTCACTCATAAATGTTTCTGGTAAGAGAACGTGAATTTGGGTCCTGTCCTGAACGTGTTAATAAGGAAAATTTCAAATCCGACAACTATGAGCATATCTTGGCCATGATAAGTCATAAATTATAATTATCAACTTATCTGTCATCTATGTTCGGTGTATTTATTATTTTCATATAGTAAACACATTTAAAATTTTAAATACATAAAAGAAATTAAAAAATATATAAAAATATAAATGTTACAAGAACCTGGACTATACCTACCTGGCTTCTAGACAGACGCAGGCTAGCCATAGGCCATCTGAGAATGGCTAATAACATACAAATTGCACTGGTTATAAAACAATAAAAAAAAAACACGTTTTCCCATTTTAAACAATCTTTTGATTATTACAGAATAAAAACAATAACAAAATAGACATGGTTATTACTAAACTTCTTCTCAACTGCAATAACTTATATTTACACACATAGATTAAATATCTTTCAAAGAAAATGTCAAAAAAAATAACAACCTTTCAATATATCTATTTGAAATTAAAATTAAAATAGGAAAGAAAAAAAAAAACTTACTTAAAAATAAAACAATAACTTTTAATACAATCTTAAAAAAAATAATAACTAAGTAATTGTTGCAGTAAAATCTAGGTGTACACATTGTCAAATAGGATGTTTTCCATCAACAAAATATATTATTTAATCATATGTAATTGCAATTATTTTACAAACAAAACTCCATATTTCATTTAAATACAGTGTGTATTATCAGTCGTCACAAATATTTGTAGAATAGAATGAAATCGCTCTCATTCCTTGATATGTATCTAATGTCCGGAGCTTTACCAGAAAATTCACATGCTAATAATGTTAACATAGGCAAATGCTTCAACATTATAACCGTACACAGATGCATAGTCCTCATACTTGTGGTTTCTAATTTTTTCAAACTTATAGTTAACAAGGCATTACTAATAAATAAATAAAAATTGATAACATTAAATATACAAAATTAAAAGAGAAAAATTAGTTATTTACATTTTATTATAGTATCCACAATGTTTTGCAAGCAATAAACAGGATTTCAGCAAACAATTAAACTTAAAGTTCTTTATTAGTTTAAAATGGTGTTAATGTTTTAGTACATCTCGATGATATCTTTGTTTCTTTCAATCATTTAGCTTATTGTCATTTTACTGGGTTTGCAATGGAACTTTACACACATTTTTTCAAGTCATATTGGCTTCTTGCAATAACTTAAAAATATGAAGTCTAAATGAAATTACAACTTTTAGTCATCAGTCACAGTTAACTTGAATTTTTTTTATATTTCACTTTTATGTACAAAAAGTAGAAAACGGAGAGAAGTAATTACTATTTTTTGAAACTTTTTAAAATTGGATAAATATTTTCAAAGGCTTCATATATTTCTCCTCTTACTTTGGCACCTGTAAAAGATAAATGAAGAAAACAATAAATTAGTTGCTTCAATCGACATTTAGACTAAATAAATCATAATCAATATACTCAAAGAGCAAAAATGATGATTTTTTAACCAAACCATTCCATGTAGTGTACTAGTACTGAAGAGGAAATATTTGTTTATTTCTTGATTTTCAAGAAAAAGTCATTACATATAAACTCCTGTTCATACTCAACCAACTAAAAATTATATATTCTTGATTGAAAAAATTAAATTGACTTAGGTATAGTGGTTTAGAAATGGAAAATACCCTAAAATATTACATTTTAGATTATTTCCCAAAAATAAATAATAAGTAATACCAATAAATATTTCACACTGAATTTTAATAAAAATTAAATACGATGCAACATCAGGATAATTTAGCATGGATAAGCTAGAGGAAAGAATAACACAGCTAATTGTCAATAATATTCTTTTCCTACTATCCGCAGCAAAATTACGCATTATTGAACTTTTATTAGGCATGAAAATTTAATTTCTCTATGGTTTCAAGAAAAATTTATAATTCTCAGCAAAATTTTATTTTGCTCAGGGTTTTTCCAGGCTAAGTCACGCCCAAATTCCCCGCTACAAGAACCTTTTGTCTTATATAAAATCTTTATCCTAAATTAAAAAAGTTAATAAATACTTATTACAGATTATATTTATAAAATAGAATGGAGTAAAAAGATAATATTGTTATACAAATATTACACAAAATAGTAGGTCTTAAAATAATCATAAATAAATTAAATTAATGGCAACACTGCAGCTCATCTTTAATCATCATTAAGTTTTTTTTTATACCTGCCAATTAATTTTTTATGATTGTAACATTTCATTTTGTTGCTTGTTTTTTAAATTTAAATAGCTCAATAATAGTATTTTTATAAGTAAAATATGTACTTGTATTTATTACGATAATCAATATAGTGGAAGATGATGAAGATTTGTTTGAAAATACACCCCCAGAAACCAGAAATTATGCCTCAACTTCAAAAGAGAGTTCATTACCAGCAAAGAGAGTGAGCAAATATTTAAGTGTATGAAACTTTTAAAGGTTGGTGTAAAACAAAAGTTGTATTAGTTAAAATTATTTTGATATGTAAGTAAGTATTATGGGTAAATTCAGATTGTTCGTGCCCCTACTTTGAGGTTAGGTGATAAAATCCCGAATATTAAATTAAAAAGCTTAATTTTGTGTACTCTTGAATTTTCAATAGCCGCTCCGCACCGCTTTGCAGTACTTTTACTGAAGAAAAACAACTCTCCTGTTCCTGTATATAAACCAGGTAGAGGTCTAACTCGAAGAAATTTTAAGGGCACGTACAATCCGAATTAGCTGTATTATTAAATAAATATTATCTATAGGAAAAATGTTTCTGCTGCCAGTAGGAAAAATATTAAATGCAACAAGGCAGCCAAGGAAACATTTCTGCCTCTATGATATATAGAGGCTCCGCCTCGGCAGGCAATATATCATTAAAAATTAAATTAAAAAATGTGTTTTTTCTTATATTATTAGCTCATTATTAGAGTTATATTATTTTCAAAAAATTAATGTGTTTCGCAATTTTAAACCACAGAACAAGAAGAATTTTGTTTAAAAAAAAATGTCCTTTATGTTGGAACACGTATAAATAAACAAGAGCTTACCTGTAAGGACGACTTTTCCGGACACAAAGATAAGCAGTACTATCCTTGGTTTCACCATTCTGTATATAAGACCAGGAAATAACTCAGGTTCATAACTACAATTCAACAAAAGTAATCACATACTATTATTTTTCACCTTAAAGTTATTTTGTTTAATAAAGCAAAACCTTCCAAATTGTTTAGTTATATTAGATCATGAGGAACATCGGTTCTGAACTTTTTAACGGCAGTCTTATTTAAGATTATTAGAAATCAATCTAATTGTTTTAAATTAAAAAAATGGAAAATTCCTTTATTTTTTTTTTTAAATATATTTTATATTAATTGTACTAAACTAATGATATCAAATGTTTCCAATAAATCCTCACCTGCTAAATTGTCCGTGTGTAAGTACAAGACCTTCTAATCTAATGGGGAATTTTACATCACAGCTTCCTACCATATTCTGCACTTTAAAATCTAAAAATTTAGCCTGAAACATTATTTCAAAAAGACATTTTAAATTTTAACTAAATGAGATAAATAAAAGACCAACGATTTGTTAACAGATATGAGACTAACCTGAAATCCTAGTTTTTGTATAATCCGAGCATATTTTCTGGCCGCTAATCTCGAATCATCTTCACTTTTAGCACCTGTACAAACCATTTTTCCTGAGCTGAATATAAGAGCTGTGGTCCTTGGCTCTCGAATTCGCATAATAACTGCAGCAAAACGTTTGGGATTGTATTCGGCATTACGAGCATGAAGAGCTATGTGTTTTAAATCCAGTTTACAGCCTAAGTTCACAGTAGACACTATGTTCCTGTTGAATAGAAAATATAATATAAATATTTATCAAGTATAAGAAAAGAAAGAAAAAAATAATTTCAATTATTCATAACGATTAAATAAGCCATTTTAATTTCCCATAGTTATTAATATAACATGAACCAACATTGAGTATAAATTCAGCAGCAGTCTTTGGTACATAGTAGGTATCAAACTGCTAAACATTGATTAATGATATTGAATAATTTTTTGAAACATATCACAATACCGATTAATCGTGCCTGAAATAATCGATTAATCAGCAACATAACAAAAATGAAAAAAAGGACCACATAATTTATTTAACTAATTTCCTTAACTGGCCACTAGGTAGGCGCTGAGATCACTTGCAGATAAAAATTATGGTTAGGAATAATTGTAAATGCCCGTTCTATAGTTTAATACTTTTTTATTTCTTAAGAGAAGAAAATTAAAAACAACAAACATGTTTTTTTAGCCCAATCTATTTTGCATAATACAAAATGCATACAAAAAAAATCCTTTAGTAATTATAAAAATATATAATCATAATTAAAATCAAAATAAAACCATCTATGAACGATAATAGAACAATGAAAATATCAATTAAAAAACATCAATTATTTCGATTATAATAGGCCTAGCATTATAATAGGTTCAGTCAGTCATCTAGTTTTTCTAACTTCTTGAAATCTACGTTGCTCAAAAAGTTTTTAGTAACTTTGTAAAGGCATGACAGACACAGAAAAAGTTGTTAGACTATCGAAGAAACACTTCAATTTATATAAGAGTATTTTTAAAATTCTGAAATATTAGGTTAAGGCATCATTTTTTTCTAGATAAATATAAAGACCTTTACTACTTAAGGTATATTTTATAGAAGTGGTTCTAGTTACCAATTGTATCTTTAACCATTTTTCTAGACAAAAGCACTGTGGTTTATAAATAACAAACAGTAAAAAAGATGTTAGTCAAAATTAAAGATTAAAAATGTTTATACATACTGCAACTGTGGCATTAGACTGGGTTCCGCTGAACTTGGTGTCATTGGAGGAGCTGGAGTAAGAGGGGCTGGGGTCTGATCCATTCTATTAACTGCTGGCGACATCATAGTTTGCTAAAAATAAAAATTCCCGTTAATGTATAGAGATTACTTAAGAATCAACAGGGCAGTACAAATTATTATGGCCAATTCTAAAATCTTAAAAAAGGAATGAAGCAATATTAGTTATTAAATACGGACACACGTTATTCTTTCCATGAAGGGCTAAGGGAGGATGATATTATACCCCACACTATCTTTAATCACAGGATACCTGCGTTGGCCATAAAATCATCTTCTGTCTATTGTAATATTTTAAATGGTCAATCTTTCATTGAAGTATCATCAGTAATTTTGTTTAACAAACGATTGTTAATTGTTTCATACGCTTTAAAGAATTTTGGGTAAATCTTAAGTTAATGCTACGAATCGACGTATTTTTTGACAAAGGGATATTAATTTTCCTTTGTATAAATCACACTTATATTATTTCTTTGATGTATAAATCATACAAATGTAGTGTTTGACAAAGTGTAACAAAAATAAATTATTATAGTATTACTAAATACTAGTTAATTCTCAACCGTAGCTTAACTTAAGATTAGCTGAATGTTGCATTGTATTCCATCCTCAATCTACATCAGGGAATTAAATTAATGAACTTTTCTTTTTTTTTATAAAAATAGCTACATGAATTATCCTGTCGGTTAAATAAAAATGAGGATCACATACTACTTTCTGAAGTGATTGTGAAAAAAATTTGTCAAACGAGATAGGGCTGAACTATCCAAAAGTTATTTAGTCAAAGGACAGAGTTTACGTTGTCCAAAAGTTATTTAGTCAAAGGAATATTATCTCATAAGTGTATAGAAGTGATAATGTCCCTTAGTATATTAATAGATACCGGGCAGGGACCTGATGCCCTATAGTTTTAACCAAAATAGTATGATATGTCCTGGTATTAACATCTCCTCACATTGCCATTAGCTCTTCAGTTCTAATCATATCCTTCATAAATTAAAATAAAATTATCAGAATTAAGCAACAAGTTCTTGTCATGGCATACTCACTGGTGTCTGAGGATGCATCAGACTTTGAGGTGTACTAAAACCAAATCCAGATGGATAAGTATGGACTTTAGGCGAGCTGCCAAGGGGCATAAGAGGAGGCATCTCTTGCTGCTGCTGTTGAGCTTGCGGCAATATCTGCTGATCTTCATCAAGCTGATGAAGTGGAGTACCAATACTTGGTAAGCTGAAACTAGGGCTAGGAAGCATGGAATCCATCTTCAAATTGGTTTTGTGATTCGAACTTTATAAAGCTTTAGTAAATAGAGATAAAAGAAAATTGATTAAAGCATCCAAAAGGCTTCTAAAAGCCCAGAACTGATTGCAGTACAGTTTACATTCAGCACTTGGACGTTAAATAAAATTTGGCAATACAACAAGAAATATCTTATAGTTAAAGGTATTACAAAAATAAAAGCTATATTTGAGGCCTACTATTAACAGTAACAGTAATATGAAGGAATAGAATAAATACTATAAGTTAACAACTTTTTTTTCATATGTCAACAACTGTAACACTTGTATAAAATATAGGCACTCGTAATATTTTTATCAACAGATTGATTTGATTAAATTAATAAATATCGGCAGAGAGAACAGATGGAGATCCATACCGAAGTCAATAAATATAAATTAAAAACTCAAATGAAATTAACAACAAAAAATAACCGGTTACAAAACAAACTTTATTCCATACGATTCTAATATAATTTTTTGGTTTCAAAAATTAACCACAAAACTAGAGATAAGGCACAAAACTTTAGTCT
>KZ652069.1:3087-31431 GCA_001010745.2 Gerris buenoi
CCTGCTTCTAACTTAAACTATATTATAAATAATGCAAAGACACCGGAGATTAAGTAGAACGCAATAAATATAATGTGTCAAGAAAATACATTGACAGTAAAAAGGTAAACAATCATGAAGATCAAAACATTTCTAGAGGAGACCTGGAGTCTGTCTCTAGAGGATCTCCCCCTTTTCGGAACTTCACTGGTATCGTTTCGGGATGTGCACATGTCTGCCAGATCGCGTAGTCACTTTGGGCACGCTGGATGTTATTGGCCCAGTTGGTGTTGACGTGCTGGGTGTTGGCGTTGGCTCTGCTGAAGGAATGTGCTGTTCTTCGGTGAGGAGATGACACGGTTTCGCCCGGTCCTTGCTCACTCTTGTGGCTTTTCCCTTGACATCCAGTAAGAGGGTCTTATTGTCCCTGTCAAGAACTAGAAAGGGTCCTTCATAGGGAGGCGAAAGAGGAGGTTTTACTTTGTCTACCCTTAGGAAGACGTGGGTGGCCTTATCCAGATGTTTGCAGACGAATGGTTGGCGAGGTTGAGATGAACGAGGTGGGGTTGGTCTGCAGCTTCTCAGATGTTCTTTTAGGAGTCGGAGCAGTTCGGCTGTAGGTGGAGGTTGAGCGGCTTCAGGTGCAAAGAACTCCCCCGGAAGTCGGAGGGTCTGTCCGAAGACCAGCTCGCAGGAAGCAGCGCCTAGGTCCTCTCGAACGACTGTGCGAAGTCCTAGCAAAGTAGCGGGCAACGTGAGCGTCCACGACTGTTTTGATACATCTATTCCCGCCATTAATGAAGCCTTGAGGGATCGATGGAATCTCTCGACGAGGCCGTTACTTTGCGGGTGGTAGGAAGTCGTTCGGTTTTTGGAGAAACCACACAGTCGCCCGAGAGTCTGGAACAGCTCCGACTCTAATTGCCGACCTTGATTTGTGACAACTGTTGATGGTACCCCGTAACGCGAGATCCATTCCCGGAAGAACGCTTCTGCTACCACTGACGCCGTGATTTCCGTTATTGGAATGGCCTCCATCCATCGAGTATATCTGTCCACCATAGTAAGGAGATATCGGTAACCCTGCGATGGTGGTAGAGGTCCCACTATGTCGAGGTGGATGTCTAGGAAGCGTGCTTTCGGGAGCGGAAATGCTTGAACCGGTGTGACAGTATGCCTGGTTACTTTGCTTCGCTGACACGATGTGCAGGCTCGCGCCCACTTGCGAAAGTCACTTCTGAGTGAAGGCCAAACATAACGGCTGGCTACCAACTTCGATGTTGCTCTGATGCCTGGATGTGACTGGCCGTGAAGTTGTTCGAATACTGCGGATCGAAATTAAGGTCGGTCTTGATCTGTTGACTTATCACATACTAAAAAGTCATCTGTACCAAACAGTGGCACGTCATAAAGGCGAAGAGATGTTTGACTTTTCCGCAGTGACTTCAGCTCCTGGTCGTTCTTTTGAGCCTGTGCCAACTTTAGATAAAATTTTGTATCCGAAATGGAGATGGCGGATACTGCTCCTATTCGCGACAGAGCGTCTGCGACGGTATTCTGGTCACTCATCTCAACCTCGCCAACCATTCGTCTGCAAACATCTGGATAAGGCCACCCACGTCTTCCTAAGGGTAGACAAAGTAAAACCTCCTCTTTCACCTCCCTATGAAGGACCCTTTCTAGTTCTTGACAGGGACAATAAGACCCTCTTACTGGATGTCAAGGGAAAAGCCACAAGAGTGAGCAAGGACCGGGCGAAACCGTGTCATCTCCTCACCGAANACAGCAAGGATAACCTGGATATTAGTGGGTAGTCGCTGAAGCCAAAGGGATTTTATAGCGTCCTCTGACAGCGAGCTACCGGCAAGTTCTTGCATCGATCTTAAAAGCTGCGATGGTTTCCTGTCTCCCAGATTGATGTCATTCAGTAGCTTTCGTAATTTTTGTTCTCCGGTGGTGGCGAACCGATTTATCAGCGCCGCTTTCAGTTTGCTGTAAGCGTCCGTGCTTGGTTGTGTGACCAGGATATCACTAACCTGGTCGAGTGTATCACTCTCTAGCGCCGTTACTACGTAATTGAATTTTGTCGAGTCCCGAGTGATCCCGGCCAGATCGAAGTTAGCTTCAATCTGACGAAACCATAATTCTGGACGGTTCTTCCAAAAATTAGGGAGTTTTACGGCTACTCGTCCGATCCAGGCTTCTTGATTTTGTGCCGTAGATGCTTCGCCGGTTGGCTCCATAGCAGAGAGAAAAATAAAATAATAAATAAATTCAAATAAAAATTCAAATTAATGAAAGTAGTTAAACTCACAGCGCTGTTCTTGTTGGAAGTCGGGGTCACCACTGTAGAAGTTTGTCCTGCTTCTAACTTAAACTATATTATAAATAATGCAAAGACACCGGAGATTAAGTAGAACGCAATAAATATAATGTGTCAAGAAAATACATTGACAGTAAAAAGGTAAACAATCATGAAGATCAAAATATTTCTAGAGGTGACCTGGAGTCTGTCTCTAGTAGGATTCTTTTTGAAAAGATAATCTCTATTATTAAACGGTTTCTTTTCGATGATTGATGACGGTGATTTTAGAGGTGATATATTGTTAAGGTTTAACAGAAGTTAGTTCTTGAAGTATGTAAGATGTTTCTTGTGGCCTCAGTAGCATGGATTTTTTTTAAAAAAAACTATTTTTCGACTATTGAACACAAAAAGTAATAATGAATAATATTTTTAGAGTAATTAACAATACTCCTTATTTGCCTAGCAAGCTTCCATTTTATTTTAAACCCTTCCATCCATTCTCAAGATATTGGTAAACAATAATTGAACCTATTTCATCTTAGGACAGTGAAAATATCTCGTTTATTTTCATTATATATCGATTTTCTTATATTTAGTTTTCTTGAGATTTTGAATTTATTTTATCTTCCTCATTACCACCTCTAAAATATCTGGGGGAACGGCAGTGCCCCCCTGCAGAGTGTATCATATAGTTAAGGCTCCATCTCAAAGCATTTTGGACCGTCCCCCTATTATCTTATTAAATATACTTAGATATTTGTATAATTTATTTTTAGTTAGAGTTCATTACAAACTAAACCAGAAAAAAAAATTTCACACCTCTACCTATATTAGTTAAAAAGAGATATGATCCTAAAGTTTTATTATAATTTCACTGATCTATTGAGTCATCATAGTTCTAAGGTTCTCTTCAATACTAGAAGCATGAAGTTGCAGAGTTTATTTTGAAATTGTAGGGTTTATTGTACAAATAAAGGAAAAAATACAAAAAGACGAAAAAAATCTGGTTCTTTGCCTCTAAAAAATCGGCTATGCAAAATTAATAATAAACAATAGCGCTACTAACGTTTTCTGGTAGAGATTTTCCAAACTAAAGTAGACGACTAAGAGAAGACAACTTTCCACTTTATGCATTGTCCCAATAAAGAATATATATGAAATATTGTGCTTCCATACCTTATACGTGGGAAAATTAAAGGAAGAGGAAGCTTTGTGAAATTAAAATGGCAAGAGTCCTCTCTTTTATAATCCAAACAAGGAGAATTGAGGGTAAAACTGAAAAGGTTTAATGGGTGTGTAATTCTGGGGTTGGCATAAAGGTTCCTTATGTGGTGTAATTACTAGGCCAGGCCTCCCGCTATTAACTACTACTACATCAGAAACGTAAGAAAATTGTTCACTATGTGGAAACTGGTTGATCTTTTTTTGCCCTTTAATGACATTTATATTGCTATCTATTGGGATATGGATACAATTAAATATAAGAAATTGACTTCACTTTTTTATACATACTTAAACTGAATTTAATTCCTAAAACAACTTATTTATTTATTCAAAATGCTTTTTGATTCAATATCAAAGACTTAAACGATCGAATTAGATCAAATTTGTCGAAACCTTTCGTTTGTTTCCCTGAACATTTTAGTCAAATTTCCTCTAAATCGGTTCAGTAGTTAAGGCTCCACTCCTCTACACAGACATTTTTGTTATACACGAGACTTTTAAACGAGTAAATCCATTTAGATAAGATTTTACAATGAAGTAATTTTTGTTGGAGTAAATTTTTTATTTCACAGGAGAAATACAGGTTTATGAAATACTAGTTTCTCATTTATAGAGAGCGAAGCCGCAGACGCCACGCTAGATAACATTTTAGGAGAGAATTATTGGGTTAGAACGTGTAAGGATATTCATAAGTTGATAAATAATAAAAGGTAGAAGAATACATCTAGAAGTAAGAATAGAAAGCAAAAGGGAAGTAAGAAGATGTAGTTCGGCAGTTAATGTCGTCTTAATTCTAGATGAGTTATAAAATATTTGAATAAAATTAATAAATTAACAACCTTCTCTGATGGATTTCAAATTTAAATAAGCAAAACTTAATAAACAAAATTAAAGTATTTACATTAATCAAACTTATTCAATGAAATAATAAAAATAAGATTAAAAGTTAAAGGTTGCTTCTTTTATAGCAGTAGCTTAAAAAGTACGTCCATTTTAATCGTTATTGGATGCAAAGAGCTTCTTGAATACAAGACGAAAGAAAGTGGCCAGGCGTACCTAATGCACCATCCATGTTAATGCAAATATTGTATCAAAGAAGGTTATATTGATCTCAATTTGTTATTCTTTCCCTTAGTATATTATGTACTAAGAAAAAAAAAGAAGTTTTTCTTCAAGAGTTCTAAGAGCATAAAAATATACTTTAATGGAACGATATCGGTATACGCATGAAACATGTATAAGGTATTTACAGTCAAACGAAAGGAGTTGCAAATGAGAAACGAATATATATATATATATATGGTGAACTCTCCTGTGATGTTAGGGAAATTGTACACACTGCAGCCTGCGTCACCTCTAGAATACGGTCAGCCATCACCGCTAACTCGCTTAGTCCGTCCTTACTTACAGCAAGGATAACCTGGATATTAGTGGGTAGTCGCTGAAGCCAAAGGGATTTTATAGCGTCCTCTGACAGCGAGCTACNTATATATATATATATTATTTGTGTATGTATAATATACCTCAGCAAAAACCTAATAGGGCAAAGTTCCAATCCCCCACCCAAATAAGTCAGCCTATCAAAGTAGTGATATACTACATTGTGACCAAGTCGGAATTTTCTTTAGAAGGCGGAGACCATAAATCACATCACTTATATTTCCAAGAGCAAGACTGCTCTTATATTTTTATTCCTTAACACTTAGACCGTTGTGATCAAGTTAGAATCTTCTTTAGAAGTTGGAGACCATAAATCACATCACTTATATTTCCTTGAGCAAGACTACTCTTATATTTTTATTCCTTAACACTTAGACCGTTGTGACCAAGTCAGAATCTTCTTTAGAAGGTGGAGACCATAAATCACAGCACTTATATTTCCTTGAGCAAGACTACTCTTATATTTTTATTGCTTAACACTTGGCCGTTCAGACCGAGTCTGAAAATTTGAAGTTTAAATGTATCCTATTCTTACAATTTTGAAAATGCGCCTAATTACTACATAAGATTGTGAGTTTTCCCAATTGTTTTAATATTTGTATATTTAGCGTGACTTCAACCAAGTCCATGCATAATTATAAGAATGAGACATGTTAGTCTCAAGTGGTTGAGAAGTGGGGGTTTCAGAGAAGCCAAACTGTTATCGTCATAGTAACATGACGCACAACGTCTTGCCTAATACGCAGCAAATTATCATCGGTCCCAGTGCCAAGCTTAACCTGTTGATAACCAGTACTTAATGACACGACTGCCAATTTTAAAGAACTTCTCTAATGTGCAGGCATCTGTAAATGAAGAAAAATCAAGAGTGAGGAAAAAAAGTTTTTCCTTTTTTTCGCTTTTATTTAACTTTCCGTAGTATGAATACTACCAAAAACTTAAAAATTGAAAAAGTTTTCAAAAAACTTCTTATAATCTTTTGACATTCCTCGAATTCTAAGGTGTAAACCTTAGACCATGCATATACTTAGACACGCCATTCCCTTTATCTGCCTTATACAACCCTGAAACCAACATGTTTTGACAGTTTTGCCCGCTGGTGACGTCACGCGGAGTCCTCCTACTGTCAAAATCAGAGTTTTGTTTGGTGCGCTTGTTTTTTTTTTGTTGTTGTTTTTTTTTATTCTTTGTTTATCTTATTATGTCAAACCGGTAGTTTTTGCCCGTTCGTGACGTCATAGCCTAAGAAGATGTTGGTCTCACTGATCGAGAGACGTGGCGTGTCTATATATACATGGTCTAAGGTGTAAACAAATACTGGTTGTCAAGTTGTCAGACATTTGTACTATTTTGAAAATAAAAAAAACTAGTCTCGGTGCGGCTGTAAGACATGCGTGATTGCTTCGAGTGCAAGAGATCTCGGGTCCGAATCTAGCAAACTGACAATTTAATTTATTAATTTATTTCTTTGAATTAAGGAAGCTTAAAATCTTTTGAGTGGCGTTAAAGATTTAGTTACAATTTATCCGCCAAATAACTCGACCAGCGGTAGTAGTCTAACACAAGTAGATAAAGTGAGGAGTTAGAAATCTTTCCGTTTAAGGATTCTATGATCGCTGTTCTCACCTAATGAAAAACTTTCCTCAGATTAATTGTCAAAACAATACCCAACCGGAAAATTGGCCTTTCAAATGATATGCAACACAATAACAAACTTATAAATATAATAAGTAGGTTACGTGACACGTATTATTAATAAAATAATAAATACTTGATTCAAAGAACATTAGTTTGAGATTTGAGCCATCCAATCAGAAATAAAATTCGACAATGATTACGGAAGCTATGAGAGATCAAAGCCAAAAATGAAAAAATAATATTATAATCTAGCTCCTAATATGTTGCAATCGATAAAGAAAACGATAAAGACAAAATAAGTCGTGTAAACAAACTTGTAGATATTTAAAAATCAATCTTCGTTGCCTCCGTCTTATTTTTTTCTTTGGAGGGGGCTTTTTTTTACAGTTACACGGCTACATCTATATGTGTGCAAAATTTCAAGTTTCTAGCTATTCTGGAAGTAACTTATAAGTTTGATGATGAGTGAGTGAATGAGTAGGTAAGTCAGTAACAAAAATTCCAACTTCCCAACAAAATGAAAATCTCTCCAGTTGAAGGCTCATTTTCTTTTACAGTTTTCTTAGCTAGTTAAGATTAATCTATATGCTTGAATTTCAAAAGCTCATCGTTAGAATCAGAGATATTACTGATGATTAAAAAATGGGGTGATAAACACTGCAGTGCGCTCAGATATTATTTGAATTATTGAGTCCGGGGAAGATTTTCAAGATCGTAGAATAAAATTATAAGTTAAAAAGTTGTTGCTATTTTGACCTGCATGCATAGACACGGTGAATTAAGCAAAAACTAAAAAAATGTCTAAAATTTCTAGGTTTTTCAACTCGGCTGAAGCTCCTCTCTGAAATGGAGGCAAATTCAGGTTATTCATATCAGGGGCCTGCTTGAGTGATCAAACAGGTTCCAGAGCTCCACCCACACCCTCTCTTGGAGCTAATTTGCTTGGCCTTAATTTATTGGCTGTCACATTACCCCAAAGTGTCAAGCAAAACAAAAATTATTCCACATTAATACAAAATGAGACAGAGATCTTTTTAAAGAATTATTATTAAATCTCTTTTTTAATGTAGAGAACCTATCCGAGCTATTTATTATAATAAGCTGCAATTAAATTAATTTAGCTTTGTTTTTCTAACAATGAAAGTATACATTTAATTCTGATTTTAGTTTGTAATAATATGAAATACAACACATGTAAAAATAATGTATATTTTTCTATATATTCTAAAATTCTAAACGGACGTGTTGATCTCTCAATTATATTACATGTTCTTGTTGCTAAAACATTTGTAAAAATAATCATATAAGAATGCAAACACGTGTTGTAAATTCTTACTTAGCTTACTCGATACAAGCGCTCTCAGGAGTACGCATCAATTTACTCAAACAAATAGAAGTTTTCCATTAGGGAAGTGTTTACACTATAAACGAGTTAGCAGACAGAGTAAGCTGTTTGTCTTTGCCTGTAGGTGTTCTCACATGTTGTTTGCATACACTAGGTCGAGTACATAGAACCCGTTGCTTAGCTTAGAACCTCCTGCCTATACACTCTCGTCAATCTTTTACCACAGTCAATAGCTTCTAACCCTAACCATCGGTGCTTGATATTCAACCCTGTCCAGTCGTTACAATTTAACCCTTGTGAACTGTTTCTTCAAGTAAACTAATCTTATGTTTTTTCTCTATAGATTGTAAATAGCTCAAAACCTGAATATATATTTTTAATACTTTGATTGTATAGCTGAATGTAGAAATATATTTAAAAAAAAAAAAAAAAAAAAAAAAAAGGCTAACTTATTGAGATTCCTTCTGATCAAACCTTTTTGTTGGAAGCGCTAAAGAATTATTGGAAGTTAAGAACACTACTCGATAATAATTTTACTTCCTACTGTGAGCAGCCTAGCACCTTTCGGGGCAAACTAGCAATGTTAGCTCGTCCCAGCATCATTTTAACTCTCTCGCATTATTTTTACATGTGTTGTATTTCATATTATTACAAACTAAAATCAGAATTAAATGTATACTTTCATTGTACATCCTATTTAGTAAAAGAGAGCAGGATTAATATAAAATATAAATATCAAATTAATATATGTGAATAAAAAGAGAAAACAAACGTGAGGAACACTAGAATTACGAGCATATTATTTTGATAAATAAAATTTTATACTGCTAAATAAAATAACGGATGTCGGATGTAGAAAGAGCTCGCTTCAAAAGATAACACTCAGATTAGGGTGTCTGTGTGTATTCAGTTTTTAGAAAGAAAATATTATTAATGGCAATATGCCTTGTAAATGAAGTGTGTAGCTTATAAATATGTGTGGCGTAATTCAATTAAAACAAAGGAATAAATAGAAGACACAGTGATATAGTGAGCAGGACATTTTTATATCTGCAATGAGTTTTCCTATCACGGATAAAATTCAGTTACAGCCTATTTCGCTATTTATTTGAAAATAATTTGTTATCTTTAATTTATATATTCGTATATCAGAGTAACACTATTAGTCCAGTCGATGAGTACATTTTACCTTGCAAAAAGTCATAAAATCTTTCCTTTTCGGTATGATTTTTTTTTTCGGCAGCTTATTAGGTCATTACAACATAGCTTTTTCGGTATATTGTATGTAAAACTAAGCCTAATGTAACTAAGCTACCTAACTAACTAAGCTTAATGTAACTAAGAAGTTTTCGACCCTCTAGGCCCAGTGCTAACTCCGAGAACCACTGTAATTTTTGACTATCCTCTGTTTTTGTCCTGTAACTTTTCATCCTCAAGTCCTCCAAAAAAAAAAAAAAAAAAACATTCTTACACATTTAGTGGAGCAATAAATTTGCTACAGTTTGTATATTATTAAGTTTTATCCAAACCTCATACTTTCCTTAATACAAAGCTTCAAAGTCATGATAATTTTTCAAAAACAGAAGATTTCTTGCTCAATCGTATTGTAACTCTGACGCCCCACAAAGAAACCATAACGCCCTCTTTTGTCGGGCATTCAATTTGCTATCATTTTCATTTGGAAAAGTTGTTTCCATCTTTATACTCCCCAAATACAGAGCTTAATAATAGCTTATTTGTATTACGACAAATTTACCAATTTTAAAATATTTTTGAGAAAAATATGCAGGTTTTTGCTCAAAAACTTTGTTTTACTCTTCTCTTTTTTCAACCCTCCCCACAAAAAACGATAACATAACTTCCTTTATTGTAGAGCTATAAATTTTCAAGAATTTCCTTATAAATTAGTATTTCTACACCTTGTACTCGTACTTTTCTAGATAACAGCTTCAAGGATATGATATATTTTCCAATTTCGAAACATTTTTGAGAAAAAAAAAAAATCATGTTGTTACTCAATAAATTTGTTCTTTTGTCCCCTCTTTTTCCCATAAACCCCCTTTTTTAGACCATGTATTATAATGTTATAAAGTTGTTCTAAACCTTTAGATTGGGTACCAAAATTCAAATGACAAAAAAATGTTAAGTTTTGATTTTCTAAATTTGATTTCCAAAACTTACTTATTTGAGATGTTTTTTTATGCCTTGTCATTAATTTTGTTCATAAAAGGGTTATGTCTGTTGTTTAAGGAGGAATTGTGAATGATTTAGAAGCCTGTCGGATAGAAAAGACAGGTATCGAGGGCTACGTCAACAAGAGCGATATCGGTCTAGAACACGTACAGCATTCACTGCAGCACGGCGTGCCCTTAGACTGTGTTTGGATCATCACCGTCCAACAAGGCTGGAGGGTAAGGAAAACAGCTAGGGGATTTGTATGGATCATACATATCCTCAGGCATTTTGCATCAATTCAAGTGCGTGACCCGCATGCTACATTAAGTTCAAAGGTTTTTCTCTACGCATGCGTGCGTTCTACGTATCTCTCAGATTTTTCCTTTTTCCACGCCCCTTCCACTTGCCTTTCACTAATTGCTTTTTTTCAACCTAGATTCAACCTAAGGAAAACCCCTATTTTTGTCTTTTAATCTTTTTAAAGTCTGAACTCATTACTCGAACCAAAATCTCTGATCTAAATTACATATAATCTAAGAATCAAGTGCTCAATTTTATTAGTATTATAATCGTGGGTATTAAATGTTAATAATAAATTTTGGTGGCTACGCACTTAAACAAGAAATATATTTTACTTTATAAAGTCAATCGGTGTTCTTGAACTCGAAAATTGCTATTAATCTAATTTGTTTCAATATTACTGAACTAAAGTTAGTTATGTTATACTATATAACTCAATCCAAAAATTTTCTGTTTCTTTCTTCTCCACTGTATAAAAGATCTACAACTAAAAAAGAAACGTAATTATTGAAAGTGTTATTTCGGAACTTTCGGATTAAGGGAAAATTAAGAAAGTGGTAATAACAATAAGATACCTAATTATAGTCTTAATATATTTTTATTTCTGTGTTTTATATACTTAATCTTTTTGGGCGTTTTTAACAACTATATTAGATAAAATTAAATATAATAAATAAATTTATAAATATTGCAGTAAAATCAAAACATATTAAGTAAAATGCGATAAGTTAAATGAAGAAAGGAATGAAATTTGGAATGCACAATTTTTTATGAGGCAAAAAAATAGGCTTGAATACATTTAAGAATGTTTGCTGAGTGTGTTTTTTTTTTTTGCAACAATGAGTAAAAATATATCGATTCCGGGTAAGTGAAGTTTTCTCTCTTATATCCTAAGCTCTCTAAGCAAACTAACAGAGTCAAAAAAAAGTTAAAAGTTTGTTTAGGGACAATGCCTTTATCTTTTCAGAAGAAACTGTTTGGAAAACGAATCTTCCATCTCTATCCTCTCTTCCATTCCTGAGTATTAGCTGTCGATAATCTTTATTATAGTGGCAACGCATCCTGTTCGACTAAAATCATACTTAGCTTTTAGGGTCCTGCTAGGTTTTTAGGGGAGACTGGCTTACTTAGTCACCTAGGTAATTTAATGGACCTAGGCTGAAGAGTAAGCATAAGGGGGAGGGGGGGTCCATAGTAAGCGGAGAGGGGATACCATGGGAATACATGCTACGTTAAAAATAAATCATCAAACTATTCGCAAAACTATGAATATTTAAATTTTGATTGATTGAATTTTCATGAATAAATACAATTTACAAATGGGGATTTGGGGATACATGATACGTTAAAAGGTTACCATACATTTTTTCGCTAAACTTTGACATTCAAAATTTTGATTTATTTAATTTGCCTGAATAAATACATTCGTCAATGACTATCCGCAAAATTAATTGCCATTAAGCTTATTTACAAGGGTTACTTTGCAATATGTTCCGTTTACTGACAACCTTTACATATTTTGTGTCTTATGAAAATGTAGTTAAGCTATGAAAAAATAAATCCTTATAAGCCTCAGAGTATTTTACACGATGGATTAGTTTTAATTATTTTATCATCGAAATATTAATGATAGACATTATCAAAATGTTTCAATTATTTTTAAATTTTCAATGGTTTTTTCCTAATGATTTGCTTCATAGCAAAAAGTTAAACAATTTAACAGCTGTTATAGATAAATTATATTTCACTGAATATTTTTCTAAATGTTGCGGATTTTTGTGTGAAAACAATACTTTTTTCTTTTAGGTAAGGAGAAGTAAAAAAATAAATGGAATCCGGTTTCGTAATAAAAATAACTGTCACCGCTTCTTGAGACTCACTAAGAAGTTCTTAAATTGATTTCGTCTTTACTTTTTTTTAAAAAAAAAAAAATCCTCCCAAAGTATTTAATTTTAAGCCGTAGATTTTTTTTTTCTCCAAAAAAAAATCAAAAATACTTATAGATATATATAAAAATAAAGTAACGAGAATAATATTTTAAAATTGGAAAATTAGAGTAAAATTTCACCTCAAGAAATATTATTGCTGTTTCAATTATAATTCAAAATAATTGTCTTTTTCATTTTACGTTAAATTTTAATACTTTTAAGATAAAAAAAATTAGTTTTTTGGCTTAATTTAAAGACGAAAACTTATTTCTCGAACAATTTTTTTTTTATTAAAGATAATTTATTTTAACTGCTTTTTTAAGCAAGATAACGTTAGATAAAACTATATCAATAGCTGCTGCTTTGCACTGTGTTCATTTTTTTAATTAAAATAGTAAAAAATAAAAAAAAATTCATATAATAAAAGATATTTGTGTGTATCAAAGTTGAGATTTGAATGGAACAATCAGGTTTTTATTAATCTTAACATGCTTTATACTTTATTAACTGATAAAAAGGCAAATTAAAATACTTTGCCAATTAGTATGGAATATAGCTCCCTCAGGTCTTATTTCGTATACTTTAATAATTTTATGCTTTTACTGCCCATTATTATCAAATTTATTTACTTTTCCTCCGAAGTAATTAAAACTGTCAAAATTATTTTGATTTTACATGAATTAAAGTATCAACTAGGCAATATTCAAAGTGCCCAGACTGTTGAAATTAATCTGGGCCTGTCTGCGGGCTACTCTTGACAAACCATTCAAATTTCATCTGATCAGATGAGTACTTTTAACGGTACAGGTCTAAATAAATATAAGTTTCTGTGCAATAAAATAGAGAAACCATTGAGTGCAGAATGTTGAAACTTATATGGGACATGGGACCAAAATGGGCTAATTATGGCCTATTATCCAAATTTCGGTAAAAAATCGAACGAGTAGTTTTTAAGATATTGGTTCGCAAAAATTGAGCGACAGACAGAACAAGACAGGCATTTTTGAAATCGGAGATAAAAAATAATGTCGCTTTTCAGAACGATTATATAGCTTCCATTACCTTTGGTAAACTCGGAAACAAAAATATAAAAACAATAACTAATATATTAGTTTAAATGTAAAACTCCAGACTGACTGACTAATGCTATCTAATGTTACCAATCTACTTTCCTTATCTCTCTTGTGAACCAAACGGTTTCTACTCGAGGTTAAGTTTTGTTTATAAATCAATTACGTTCTTCTATTACAAATAATTAAGCTCTCTTTGCTGACGATCCTAAACTATTCGAAGTTATTCAAGTATTACCAAGTGATTTATCACGCTTGTGTGATAATGTGTGAACTTAGAAACTGCGTGAATATTAATATACATATCTATATGTAGTACCATAACTTTCACCCCTTAATCCTGTCCTATATCATTACAATTTGAATGGTAAATCTTTTAATTCTTTTAATACATTGTCCCTTTAAAAGTTTTCTGTTGCTAAATTGACTGTTTCTCCATTTTTCCTCTCTATAACCCTAACTTTCCGCTCCTAGTCCCGCCCTACCCAAAGCTTACTTAATCTATATTAATATTATAAAGAAGTAACATTTTTTGTAAGTTAGTATGTTTGTTTGTAAGATATTCTGAATATTTTTTTTTACTGATAGAGAGCTACACTATTCCAGAGTGACATTTATAGTCACTACAAGCTATTTTATATCTGCACATATAAAGGGTACAGTGACGCAAAAGTTAATTATACCCTTCATTATGCATCTTGATAAAAAGCTCTTTAAGAGAATAGTAATTATTTTTGTCATATTCTGTTTGATCATAATTTTATTTAAGAGGGGGTAGTAAAATGGAAAAAAAGGAATATATTATTTTTAATTACAATTTAACAATATTGATTTTTTAATCAAATTTGAATGAAAATCGGTATTCACACCTTATTTAATACCAGGAAAACGATAATGAAATCATTTGGTTGGTAATTGGGTTTAAAAGGCACTTAACGTATGTTTAGCTCAAGTTTAAAGAGATAAAAAAATTTCTTTATTTTGTTCAATGCATTTAATAGATCTGATTTTTAATTTTTTAAAAATATTTTTGTTCATATGAAGAGAATATGGGTACAAAATGCCTGAAATATCAATTATTATGCATATCTTTGAAGTGCTCGACAAATAAACAACAATTACAATTTTTTTATGTACAATTTGTCATGTTTTTTCAGAGGGTTGTTCTCTACGTACCCGTCTATAAGATTAGAGTTGGCACAATCACAAGGCGGAAAAACAACAAACGTGGAGGTAGTTTTGGGGTTATAAAAAGGGAAAATCAGTTTTTCCATGTTATATTTTTTTTTGTGGAACAGGGGTAAAGTAGAGCATTTGTTTTCTGAAGTTGCATTCAACATGGGGGACCAATAGAATCGTTTCCCTCAAAATTTTTCCGCCTTTTGATTGTGCCAACTCAAATCTTATAGGCTGTAATTTAAAATATTACTTCCATACACAGAAACTTCTGCTTGTATTGTATTGAAATTTTTCATGTGAGTAAAATAGTAAAATTTTAGATGTGAGTAAAGTTTTATTAAAACGTTACATTACAACGTAAGATATCGGTAACAACGTTGTTTTCTCTATTTTTAAGATTTACGTCCGCATTAATAAATTTAGCGATTTTTATCTCTTCATAGCGATGTCGATGTTAGTTTTACTAACAAAATTATTGAAAACAGTTATTTGTATCATTGAATAGATGAAATTGGAATTTTTTTCCCTTCCTAAATTTTAATTTTACATTTGAAGTTTACATTTACGCGAGCGTTGCACGCGAACGCTTGGGCGGATAACGTTATCTAACCCAGGGGTTCCCAAACCTTTTTGGTGGCGTACCACTTAATGTGTCTTGAATTTTTCGTGTACCACTGATGTTTATTCAGGAATATCCAGGATTTTTTTTTTTTTTACAGAAGAAAGGGGGTCCGGGGAAATTTTTGAGTTTTAAAGGTTCAAAAACGTAGGGTATCACTTTTTTTAATGAAAAACATTTTTAAATTTAAGTTGTACCAGACCAGCGTACTGTATCATTATTGTTTTTACCTTCAATCCTCTGGATAGTAAGAAGGTGTTTGAGCATGATTGTTAAAAAAAGGACTAAATAAAAATTGAATTTTATTTAGTAAAAAAAAAAAATTAAAAAAACATTCATGAAAGAGCAAAGAACATCAAATTACAACAAAATAACACGAATAGAACATAGGATATTAATGAAACTTGTCTTTGGAAACTCTATACTTGGTTTTGATTTTGAGGTATATAAGGGATGAATTCACTCCTGATAACCGCATATATTTATACGACGCGTACCACTGAACCCGCGCCCGCGTACCACCAGTGGTACGCGTACCACAGTTTGGGAACCGCTGATCCAACCAACTCGTCTTGGACATTGGTATTATGAACATGTGTACCAAAAGTGAAGGAGATTTGTTGGAATAAAAGTCCGTATAATTCTACAAGTGTGTAAAAAAATCTTCAATGTGTACCAAATTTCAATTAACTCGGTCATCTTTTACACAAGTTATCGGTCGATTTCGTGACAGTTGGTTTTGTGAGGGTCGGTCTTGTGACGGTCGTTATTTTCAGATTTACTCCCGGGCTCCAGAACGTGCCATAAGGAAATTCGTTCTAAAAATTAAATGTCAAAATCTCAAAGAAAATTATTTTAGAAGTAGTGGCAGAATTAATATACGGGTCGATTGACTTATGCCGGCCATATACGTTGCAGTATACCTGACAGGGAAACCTGTACAGGCCATAAGGTTATGAAAAAGAGTGATAGAAGGTAATAAAACTGATTCAATAACTAAGCCATCCTACAAACTCAGTCTAAAATTGCTAATGTAAAACACCTTTTCGCAATATCTCTCTTGTAGGTTGTTATCGATTTATATAAAAGTCAATGTGGCTGTGTGTATTTTCTTTATAGACTCTTTCTTTTATTAAAGTATCTAAACCAAATTTGGATCACATATTTTTCATCTCCTTGGTTAAAATACTGCCTTTGTTTAATCCCTAAGTACTTATTTTCAAAATGGTGGCCATTTATGTACTGTTTTTACGACTAAATGTCCTTGATAAACATGGTCTACAAAAGAATTTTAAAATTTAACTTTTAAATTCAAGATGGTGGCTAAGTCCCTAACTCTTCTTTTTAAATATTTCAAGTATATTTAATGTTAGAATAGCTATAATTTAAAGTATGTTTCCTTTGATGATTTAAACTTGTGCTAAACTAAAAAAATAAAAACAAACTAAGGCCTGATGATGTCCAGGTGTGGGCGAAAAATTTGACACAATATAAAAAATAGTGAGGTTTTTAATAATCATCTCTGTAGTCCAGGAAGAAAAATTATAATTAGTAAATTAAGGGATTAATCGAAGAATTAATATTTTTGAGCTGAGCGAAGCGAAGCTCTTATACTACTCTTTGCATTTTTTCGGATGCATACTCCTCCTGAACGCCTGAACCGATCCGCACAAAATTCGGCACGGTCATAGTGACCAACCACAGGAAGGTATAAATCTGAAATGGTCCAAATCGGTACATAGGGGTACGAGGTACAGGGTACAAAAGTTTTCTCCTGAACAGCTGAACTGATCCGCACAAAATTTGGAACGGTCATAGTGACCAAACACAGAAAGGTATAAATCTGAAATGGTCCAAATCGGTACACAGGGGTGCGAGGTACAGGGTACAAAAGTTTTCTCCTGAACGGCTGAACCGATCCGCACAAAATTCAGCACGGTCATAATAATTAACCACAGGAAGGCATAAATCTGAAATGGTTCAAATTGGTACAAGGGAGTACGGGGTACAGGGTACAAAAGTTTTCTCCTGAACGGCTGAACCGATCTGCTAAAATAGTGTATGCTTTTCAAGATACATGTCATTGGAAAGCTCTTTAAGAGTACTGTTATTGTTGTTATGTTAACTTTTGTCTTATTTTCATTTATTAGGAGTCATTCTATTGGTAAAATTGAAAAAAATGAAAAAAAAAAAATAATAATAATAAATATTATTAAAGTGCACACTCAGCTCAATATTGCAAGCATTGCACACCTAGTTTATTTTTGAAACACCTGACCTACGGCGGGTACTTTAGCTAGTTAATAGTTAAGCGCATAAGAATCCTGTGTTATTATATAGGAGTTAAAAAAACTTTAAATAAATTTGACGAAGTGATATGTACGCAAGCTAAAATGGGAATATTCTTTTACAAATTCTAATATTTTATTAATGCTATCTGTTAATTTGAAAATTTGAATCTTTGATTTTAATTAAATTAATCTTATGATTCCAGATACAGCTGTACTTCAACAAGTTTCAACTTGAAGTGCCGAACGACTGCGAATCAAACTTCGTGGACGTGTTCGGATCCCGGACGGATATTCCGTCAAGACTTCACAACTTTTGCGGCTCTATGGCCGAATCCGTCCTTTCCCCCAGTAACGTCCTTCAGCTAAGGTTCCTGGCCGAGCCAAGAGCTTTATCTTCAAACTTTGAGGCGTTATTTACTGCCTTCAGGGAGAAACCTAAAGGTGGAAGTAAGTACTTTATTCTACCTGTCTTACACACACACACACACACATATATATGTATATTGGATATGGCCTGGTGCATATATCTATACATTTAAAATATAAGTGCATATAAATAAAAGTGAAAGATATACTATAATAATGGGATACTATAATAAATGGGACTACAAAAACCATATAATAAAGTAACCATATAAAATATAATAAATAAATCATATAACAAAATTAAAGTTAAATAAATATAAATGTTATGAAAAGCTCAAATAAGCTAGCTTACCTATTGCGGAAGAAAAAGAGTAATAAAAATATTTAGTGAGAGATGAGTCTACTTCATGTCGGAGACCGACGTGAGGCTGATGCGAATAGGAAATGAAGCCAGTATCCTTATCAGTGAAGAAGCCTTTAATTAATGTTTTTATCGCCTGCGCGGCGCCATGTATACTCCGTAGAATTTCCAAGTTCTCTAACGAATCCAGCTTATGTCCTTTTTCCGTGAAGTGGAGGTACCCGATCTCGTGTTGAGCGTGTACGTGGATAAACTCGGTAACTTCAATGCACAACTAGAACGCTATAGGCGTTCCTTCGCTCTTATCTTAAAGTTTCGACCTGTTTCCCCGACTTATTCCATGTCCCAGTCACCACACGTTATAATGTATTCACCGCTTCTATTCTTATTGCATACCGGATATTTTAGGCTTCTAAGTGAAGCTTTCAAAAACTTATTTGTACTAAAAACGGCGTTGTATTTGTATTTTGATATACTTTTCGCAATTACTTGGATTTGTGCCCAAAAATCACTTCTCTATCGAAGAATGGATAAGGAAGAGGTTACGAATTAATCTAATGGATAACGCAATTTGTTAGGCTCTGATGGGAAGTATGTGTATTCGCCAGGAGAAAGTAGATTATGTAGTAGAGCACGCGGAGAAAGACCACGTGGATTACGAGAACGACATCTACACTGGGGGTGCTTTGCATTGTAGTTACCAGCTATGCATTTAGAATCAAAAGATTGAAATAAGGATAGGAAATCTTGGTGTGAAACAGATTAACTAGGAGGGCAGTAGATAACAGATTTGGAATAATTAAAAGGAGATAAGATTAGAAATGTGGAGGTACACAAGAAAGATGCTGTGCTGGTTGATGGTAAAAGAAAGTTGGAGGGAATTTCGTATTAGATTCGCACTATTTTATCAGGGTGATCTGTTCTGTATGTTTTGTAATTAAGAATGTGAAAATGTGTGAAGGTCAATGTCGATTCTTCTGTCCTGCAATAAGAAGCCTTGGTCCTGCCGGTGTTTAGGAGCCCCATTAGTATTCCACAAAAGGATAATTAGGGATCTACTGGTTCCGAGGTGTATCTGGGTGTAGGAATAGCAGGAATAAGAGACTGTAGAAATGTGGTAAATGTTGTGAGTGTGGTAAGGAGAGGCGTGATGATGGTTTGATGAAGTATCACTTAAAGGAGTTGGTGGGGGAGATAGACTGGAGGGACGTTGACGAGGAGATATGCCTCAAGTAGCAGCGGCATAATTATGACCTTATACAATTGTATTCGGTTGTTCTATAATTGATGTTTATGTGTTGAGCCTATCATTTTGAGCTAAAACGCCAAGAATTTGTTGGGGTTAAAGAAGGTCTAGGTATGTTATAGTTAGATTGACCCGTAACACTTTGCGATGAGGGTGTAGCAGATGCAATCGAGGGTAGTGATCCGGCGACATAAGAGTTGAGATGGGAATGGAGGGCCTACTAGAGCCAGGTGTGGAGGGAGGAGATGAGCGCGCATTAGCTGGGCCAAGTTGGCTCTTCCTTTTCATAACAAAACTAATTACAATGATGTCGGTTATTTATTTTAACATCAAAACAAACAAGTAAGGCGCGCTTCACGTAAGTACGTGAGGCGATAATCGCCGGTTTCTGTATGATTAAAGTTAAATATTAAGTGTAATAGTTGCATATTCTTTTTCTACACTTCAAGACCTTTAAATTGATGTATAACATGCAATGTTAACTAAAAACTTTTTTTTAGTCACCCGCCATATTGGCTGGGCCGCCATCTTGGAAATATTAAGTGTAAAAACTTCAAAATTTGAAGGTTATTAACTTTAAAACACATTTTGTTTGAAATATTTAAAGCTATTTGACAAGTAAAAAGCAAAGCTCAATAAAATATGCAAATTTTTTACTATGCTAATTTATCTATCCAACTTAAATTTTACAATATTATTTTCGATTTGGCAACTGTGCCAAACCATATTTATTAGATACATCATATTGATTTATAAATCAATTTAAGTTTGTTTTTATTCAAACTGTTTTAGGTTGCGAACCAGAGCTTTACGACTGTGAAGATGGCAACTGTATAAATTTAGGTCTTAAGTGCAACGGGAGAATCAACTGCCGTTTTAGGTGGGACGAGGACCAGCTGGAGTGTCAGGTAAAATCCAAATATTTATTAATATAGTTTCTAAAAAGACTTAAAAATGTTAAGAAAATAATCTCACCTGCAGAAGCAATTTACTAAATTTCTTATTATGCTGATTATTAGTTTTCAATTTATTTTGATAATAAATAAAATAACTAGTTCAATGTCATCTATATTGATGACATATTAATAAATCACACTGAAAATAAAGCCTATTTTTCAAATTTCACTATTTATTAATTTATTTATTACTTGTTTTTCATAAGTCAGTTCTTGGGCTATCGAGAATTCAAAACTATATTTATCTACGATTGATACAAAATATAAACATTTTAAATGCCCAGAAACTGATTCTTGTCGTAGTTGTATTCATTGCGCATGCGCGTTTCATAATTCTTCTTCGCCTTATCACACGATTAGCGTGTTTGTTTACATTTAACGAAACTAATTTGCCGCTTGTTTAATTAAATTAACTGTTTATATTAATTTATTAGTGTAAAACATTGTATATTTTATGACTTTTAAATATTGTTTTCTGTATTTATCACTAAAATCAAACAATCGTAGATAAATTACGGTGGTGCGAAAACTGCATTTTGCTTTGCCTGTGAGGTTTACTTCCTTTGCTATCACTCGGGTGCAAACTCCACACTCGCATGCAAAATGCTCCTTTTCGCACTTGACGCGTAATGTACTATTCTGTTCTGTTATAATAGTTAAAGCTTAAAATAACTTTCAAAATGTCGTTTAATTTCTTGTTTTTATAAAAAAAATAAGTATGAGACCCTCACGCATTTGAAGTGAAACTCTAGTTCTTGAAACAGTTGACTCTATGCATTGTTTTATTTGCATTTGTTGGCGATTTTATTATTTCAGGATTACGAAATGGTTATGCGGAATTGAATTGAAAAATGTTTTATTTTTCAATTCAATTCCGCATTTTCCTAAAATTTTAGCGAGTAATGAAGAAAAAAAAATGAAAACAAAATTTATGTATATTATAATATTATTGAAGCGAGCGTAAGCGAGCTTCTTACATTCAACGAAATATGCATCTTGGATGTCTGTCTGTCTGTAACGTTTACGCGTGCGACGATAACTTGAGTAAAAGTTGACCGATTAAGTTGAAATTTGGAATACATGTTCCTTTTACTAATACTCAGGCTAAGTTCGTTGGACAGCGTGATCCGTCCAAGCGTTCGCGCGCAATGCTCGCGTAAACGTGAGCTTGAAATTTAAAATTGGAATTTCAGGACGGGAAAAAATTCTATCATCGCCTATTCGATGAGACGAACATTTTTTTCAAATAACATTTCTTAGTAAAACCAACAACGACACCACCATGAATTAATAATGATCGCTAAAACTATTAAAGCGGACCTAAACGTTTAAAATAAAGAAAACAACCTTTTTACCGATATCTTACGTTCTAACGCTCTTTAATAAAAGTTCATATACATCGTCTAAAGTACAATTGGAACAGGCATGTAAAATTTCAACTTGATGCAAGCAATAGTTTTTGCGTAAGGAAGAAATACATTTATAATAATTTTGTTTAAAAGCTACGGTATGACATGTGGTTAAGATTCTTAAAGTCGTGTAGTGTATAGGTTTATGTAGGAAGGTGAGCTTTGTACCGAGTACCCCCACTCTACTCCACACTACCCTCTTCCACCTATCTTCTACTCTGACATTCATCGTGAATTAATTTTAATATTCAGTATTTCATTGCAATACGCTCGCTTCAATGATAGAGCCACGCGATGCCTAGTTATAACGTATATAATATTACGCTTATATTCCCATTCTGGGTATTGTAAAATCCCGTGGTACCTCCGTGGTGCAATGGTTAGCGCGTTTAGGCCTGCTGAATCAGAGGTCAAGGGATCAAAGGAGGAGACTCGTCCAAGCGAAATATTTTTTAAATTTAATCAACTGCCGGTTTAAGTTGGCAGTTGATTTGCCTGTAAAAACTGTATCGCTTAGACGAGTCTCGAAACACAAACTTTTCATCCAAAATTACTCGGGCGCCCCTAAATAAGTTTCACTTCAAAAATAAACATAATACTTTGTGTGACGCCAGCTATTGATTAAATAATTGTTATTTTAGAAAGCTTATAAGGGAGCGGACTAGCCGAGTAGTTAGCGTACTCGCACCTCCCATGAAACCTTGGTATAAACACCAAATATCTGTTTAATTTGAATCCTAGTGAGGTGACAAATGTTTCACACTGATGATCACATAATTAACATTACGATGTGTTGATCAAGTCGTAGACAGCAAACTTAAAGTTGCTAAGGTTATTTAAATATACTCGTACTAATCGTTTGATGGAGGGTAGACTATCATTTAAGGTAAATTTAGCTTCTATTTAGCATCTTTATAGAAAAACTGAAAAATGATGGGAACAGTAGTAGGTATTGGGACACTTGAGTCCAACCCCACTCCTGACCCCCTACGTCAGTTGGACTCAAGTGTCCCAATACATACTAACAGTTACTAAAATTACACATCTTAAGGTGGTGACACACGAACATTCGCTCCGAATGAGAATGCATTCGGCCCCGAATGTGCAAGCGTTCGCCCCGAATGAGCATGCGTTCGCCGCGATTTGCTTAGAAATGGACTGGGCGAGCCGAACGGGAACGCATGCTCATTCGGGGCCAATGCTCAAGTGTGTGACCACCTTAAGAAAGATTGATGATCATTTTAATTTAAAATACGATTATATTATCAAACTTTCCAACTTCAAACATAATAAATCCTCAATTTAATGTAATTTAAAATGTTTACTAAATAGACTTTAATGATCACTGATACTCTGTTTTCTGTTCAAAACATGAGATCTGTACACCTAAGTAAAAAGTAGAGTCTTCTTTAACTGAAGCAACTGCTGCTGCTATTCTTGACATTTAGCCTTGCACAAAATATCTATATCGACTATTGTTATAACGAAATATCTATGACGAATGTTGCTAGGTAGAGGTGATTCAAAACCAAAACGAATCCGATGATGAACTGTAATAACTGATTAAGTCCTGCTAAACTGAAGCACGCTTCTGCATAACAGACACTATTCTCTAGTCTGTGGTAGACACCATTCTGATTACTGACAGTAACACTCCTGGTCAATAATACTCGTAGTATAGACATCAAGCGGTGTTTTTCTGAAACTCTGGACCTCACCTATCGCAGTTAACTGATTTAATTCCTATATGATATTAGTTTTAAAAATATGACTGCTTAAAATCGGGTCATTCTTTTTAAAACATCCTTCATTATATTGTACAAATTGATTTTACGACATCGCTTTATATTATAAGGAGAATTTTACTAAATGTCTCTTTACTGGTTTTTTGAAAAAAGGGCTCGTTAAGTATAAAAGTTTTAATAATATCCAAAGAAGTTTTACTTTATTTTCTCACCTAAAAAATTGGTTTCTAAATAGTCTGGAGCTGCGTAGGGTGTGGTTTGCATTAATGGACTAAATTTACTCCTAAAAAGAGATTCAAGTTATACGAAATATCATTATGGTTGGTAAAGTTGGTATGAAGTCTCCTTGAGAGTTAAATAAGTCTGGTTTGTGGCAGTTTTCCTCTTTACAAACCCCTGTCACGTCTACATACTCAAACGGCACAAGTTTTCCTCTAGCTACTTGATAGTTCTGTTTGCCATTTCCAATTGTAAACCTACTACGATGCCATCCAAACGTGCTAAGGTGTTATAATATATAGACAATATATAGACTTGTAAAGAGTTATTTACCCCGTCATGCACAATATTCTTAATAATTTAAAATCTAATTTATTTTAAAATCCAAATAAAAACTAAACTTTTAATGTTGAAGCAGTTCCTATGGGCCACGCTTGGGCGATTCATCCCTCGGTGTCTCTCACTTACACACATTGTGTATTATATAGTTCATACCTGAACTTAGGTATAAAATATAATTAAAAACACATTTTATTTGAAAAACACACTATAAAGTTAAGAGATACTCTAGTGGAGATAGTCTTATTGAGTTTTTTTTCTATTCCTGCTAAATTTGAACTTTCATAAGCTTGTAAATTGTAAATAAATTGTAAATAAACCTATGCTCAAACATTTGATAATAGATTTACTCGTTGTAAGATCCAAAAATTCGTTCAAAAAGAGCTTATATGTGTTTTTTTAACTAGGTAAATTGTTTGGTGTATAATATATTCTACAAAGTACACGAATATGACATTACTTTCTATAAAGTTATTTGCATCTTGAGGTATAAATAACTAGGAAATGGCTAATAAAACTACATGAGATAATTATATTTTTCTTGTAGTATAATTTATTTTACTTATTTTTGTGAAATTTACCAAGTGTATTATACAGGGTGACCGGAAGTTAACCAGCCAAACTTCATGGTTAGTATCTATGGCCAAATTGGAACAAAAAATGTCGAGTAAGCAATTGCCCAATTCTCAATAGTTCTCGAGATATCGATTTATTTATTTATTTCAAGTGTTTCACAAAATTTTTTAAATAATGCCAAAAATCTCAAAAACTAAATAAGATAGGGAAATCAGGGTAAGGAACAATTTTGAAGAGCATAAAAAAACCTTTCAGAATCACTCATTCATTTTCAAATTATCAGCTGTGAAGCATCTTTTAAGTCCTGTTGCATTTGAAAATTTGGATTTTTTGAATTTCGACCCCAAAATTCCTGAGCTTTCTACTCTTAATTGAAGAATGCTAGAATTTTGACGATTTCAGGAAAAACTTCTGCTTTTCATAAGCTTTCAAATGGTATAATTAAAGTTTAAGGTCAACGGACTAGTTTTTTAATTATGGTCAATTGAATGTTACTAGGCGTGCATTTTTTTGGTCCGGATCACAACCAATTCTAGTACAAATGCAAAAAAGGTTTCCCCAAACGATACAACAACACTTAGGGTTTCTTTTAGGAAATTTAACGCTGAACCAAAAAGTTCTTATTAACATGGTTCCGCAAAAGCTTCGTTTTCGAGATATTCGCAAACACCATAAAACAAACACCAATTTTGGACGTTTTTCATAAAAATTCTCCAATAATACAATTATTACCATATTACTTCTTAAAGAAAATCTTGTAGAGAGTCGAATTACACTCATTTTAGCTCTCTACCACAAAATCTTTTAATGTTAAGCGTTGATAGATATCACCTTAATGGATTGACTATAATAAAGTGACAAAGACGTGGGACATAAAATTTTAAACTTTCACAGACAATCAGGAGTTTGTCGTGCAATGCTGAAAAGGGTGTTATTCAACAAAATATTATATTCCTTACGAGGTTTCCTTTAAGGTGTTTTATGATAAGTAGTGCATTATTGGAGAATTTTTATGAAACACGTCCAGAATTGGTGTTTGTTTTATGTTTTTTGCGAATATCTCGAAAACAAAGCTTTTTCGGAACCATGTTAATAGGAACTTTTTTGTTCAGCGTCAAATTTCCTAAAAGAAACCCTAAGTGTTGTTGTATCGTTTGGGGAAACCTTTTTTGCATTTGTACTAGAATTGGTTGTGATCCGGACCAAAAAAATGCACGCCTGGTAACATTCAAATTACCATAATTAAAAAACTAGTCCGTTGACCTTAAACTTTAATTATACCATTTGAAAGCTTATGAAAAGCAGAAGTTTTTCCTGAAATCGTCAAACTTCTAGCATTCGTCAATTAAGAGTAGAAAGCTCAGGAATTTTGGGGTCGAATTTCAAAAAATCCAAATTTTCAAATGCAACAGGACTTAAAAGATGCTTCACAGCTGATAATTTGAAAATGAATGAGTGATTCTGAAAGGTTTTTTTATGCTCTTTAAAATTGTTCCTTACCCTGATTTCCCTATCTCATTTAGTTTTTGAGATATTTGGCATTTTTTGAAAATTTTTGTGAAACTCTTAAAAAAAATTAATAAATCGATATCTCGGGAACTATTAAGAATTGGGCATATGCTTACTCGACATTTTTTGTTCCAATTTGGCCATAGATACTAACCATGAAGTTTGGCTGGTTAACTTCCGGTCACCCTGTATATTTTCGGTCATTGTTTTTTTTTTTTTTTTCTTGGTGTATCCAAGATAAATTAAATCACTTGCTTGATTACACTCGTTGGGTTGTTTTTCTTTGAGAGCTTTGAAAGAAGAAAGAGTGGAAAATACGAGAGTTTCTACTTAGTTGAAAAGAAGTTGAGACGTAGAAGCTTGAGAGCAGTAATACTTTGGGCAGCGAATCCTGAAACAGACAGTTCGCTCTCTGACGCTACTTAAACCTGCCACAGATTACTCACAGTCCTAACGCAACATCTCACTTCAGCCTTCATATCAAACACTCTTATCATTTAATATCTGATTCTACTCTTCTTTTGGTCATCTAATAAAAAGATGAAAATAAGAAAAACTCATTTATTATCTTACTGAACCCATTTTTGACATTTATGATACTCATTACATTTCATATGTTTTTACACCAAATGCTGTAATAAATAAATATTTTTGAGACTCGAAAAGTTTTCTTTACTCTATACATGTTTTGTTGTTTTCTTAAACTAAGAAATTAAGTAATTTTTTTCTTTTTGTCCCTTTTTGTATTAACTAAAAATGTAGAGTGTCGGTCGTGAAGGGTAATAAAACGATGTGTGTTAAAATTAATGAATGGATATATTCCGCCTCACTCCGGGGCATAGACGTTCCTGAAACATCATTATAACTTTTTATAAAATACAGTTCTGACTAGGTAAAAATAAAAACTATACATAAATAAACTATTTCAGAAATAAGATCAAATAAAAATATTTTTAAATAGAAACTACCGGTAAACGAAGGTTTGGTTACATGATTAAAATTTTTCAAATATTCATCTATAATTTAGAATCGTCTTTTGACGTGACTTTCCTACTAAACTCTTAACTAACCGGTTTAAAAAACACAATTTTAATAACATAACAATTAACAAATAAAAACGATTAAAATAAAAAATATCACATGGGTGCTTGAGGTAACCTGAGATTATTTACAAGTTATATACATTTTAACACTAAGAATATCTAGATTTACTTTAATTTTATTTTTTTATTACTAAGAGATGTTATTATTTTATCCATTGTCAGTCAGGAGTACTATAAGAATAGAGTAAATTAAGAAATTATATCTTTAGTTAAGTCTATAAATTAAAGTCATGAATGAAGCAAGTAACAGCTAACAATTCCCAAGCAGCTTGAATAATATGATATATTCTTGAATAGTGGTACAATCATTCACTAAAAATGTATTAGTAACTGCATTACTAATAACTGAGCCCTTGAAATCAGAGGCTATGTATCCTAGTGCCTGCATTATCAATATAGGCCAAGCCATTAAATGAAATTACAATAAGCAGTTTTGCATCTAAAGCCTTCATAAAACTAATCAAGACTACATCATGTTTCAACCATTACATTATTATAAACGAAATACCCTATGAACACCTGGATGGCTATTTATTACATGTTATCAGTTTTTCTTATTATTAGGTGTGGTAAATAACTTTTATTGGTTGGAATTGGATCTCCAATTATGGTTAAAAAGAAAATAAATAGTCTTTATCTGACTTTTAATATATATATATATATATATATGTAGGTGACTATTTCACAAAATGGGTTTAAGCTTATCCCATAAAAAATATCGAGGCTGAAACAGTGGCGACAGTATTTCTAGAAGAGTTCGTAAGTAGACTTGGTGTCCCTTACGAGCTGCACTCAGATCAAGGAACCCAGTTTGAGTCTAGCCTCTTCAGTAGTCTGACAAAAAGGCTAGGGATAGTAAAGACTCGCACTACACCATACCACCCCCAGTCAGACGGTATGGTTGAGAGGTATAATCGAACCCTCTTAAGCATGCTGAGACAGTATGTTAACGAAAAACAAGATAATTGGGACTGCGAGATTCCCCTGGTGATGATGGCCTATAGATCGAGTCAGCATGAAAC
>KZ652069.1:35419-53163 GCA_001010745.2 Gerris buenoi
TATATATATATTTATATTAGAAACAAGTACTTTATATTAAATTATAATCACTTTATCCTTTAAATATTTCAATCTCTGGAAAAAAATTAATAATATCGTGTAAACTCTAATTGAGCTGAGCGAAGCGAAACTCTTATACTACACTTTGCATTTTTTCTGATGCATACTCCTCCTGAACGGCTGAACGGATCTGCACAACATTTGGCACGGTCATAGTAACTAACCACAGGAAGGTATAAATCTGAAATGGTCCAAATTGGTACTCAGGGGTACAGGGTACGGGGTACAAAATTTTCCTCCTGAACGGCTGAACGGATCTGCACAAAATTTGGCACGGTCACAGTAACTAACTACAGGAAGGTATAACTCTAAAATGGTCCAAATCGGTACACAGGGGTACGGGGTACAGAGTACAAAGTTTTCTCTTGAACAGCTAACCAATCCGCACAAAATTCGGCACGGTCATATTGACGAACCACAGGAAGGTATAAATCTGAAATTGTTTAAATTGGTACACAGGGGTACGGGATAGAGAGTACAAAAGTTTTCTCCTGAACGGCTGAGCCGATCCGCACGAAATTCGACACGGTCATAGTGACCAACCACAGGAAGATATAAATCTGAAATGGTCCATATTGGTTCACGGGGTACGGGGTACAAACGTTAAAATAGTAAATGCCCTTCAAGGTCCATGTTGTTGGAAAGCTCTTTAAGAGTACAGTTATTGCTGTCATGCCAACTTTTGTGATATTTTCATTTATTATGGGTCATTCTATTGGTAAAATAGAAAAAAAAAAAAAATTATTAAAATGCACGCTCAGCTCAATATTGCAAGCATTGCACTCCTAGTTTATAATTCTGCTTTAAAAACGCCATTTTTATCATTACTATAATTTTCTCATTTTTACATTGAAATTATACCCTGTACAATTTGACTGATGGCATTGATAATAGTTTCATTATCATATGGATAATTATATACGGGTATAATTATCCATATCCATCGATAAATATATATATATCGAATAATTAGATCAATGTTGTTAGTTGCTTATTGACATGTAAGAGAAGATAAAGGAATATGCTTCAACGGGTTCCTTACCAGTTCATTTCAAATTACTAAATAATTGAATGTGATAACTGTTAAACATTGTATAATATATAATTATATCTCTGCATGTGGTTAATTTCCCTTGCTTCTCTTCGCAATGTTGAACAATTACTTCAAAGATTTACGTGCTGAATCCCTGTATTCCTCTGTGCATTGATGCCAGTGCTTTTGTTTGACAGCTTGTATTTTCAAAGGTAATAAATTGTGTGTTCATCAATTGTTCGTACTTTTTGACTGTTTATTAAACATTTACTCATACACATTATTCAAGTGAGATTAATAGTTCCCGGAGAATGGACGACAATAGCTTTAAATGGAAACAGTAAGCTTGACTAAGTGTAAGTGATTCTCTCTTCACTTAAGTATAAATCTAACATGTAATGTTAGGGTCTAAATTTGTAATCTAAATGTAATGAGTTAGGGTCAAAAATTATTTATAGTCCCTTTAACTGTCCTACTTGTCGAATGTATCCTTTAACTGTTTCAATTATCAAATCCATCCTAAACAGATCTCATTACTTAAGATTTAGTTTTTTTTCCTACAAGTGCGTGAGTTTTAGTCAAAGAAATTTTATAATGCCGTATTGTTGATTTAATTTGAATGGGCAATATTTACTTATATGCTTAAGATCCTTCTTAATATTTCAGACGAAAATGGCATGTGATTGAAACCAGGGATAACCTAATGCAGTGAACAGTAGTTATGATAAACTTAAAACTTATTTTAGAAACAAAAATGTTACAAGCTACTACCACAGCGCCTCTCTACAAATGTAAACAAAGCACTGGGTGGAATTTTTATGTCGTTTTATGCTGGGAATCGCCTGAATTGAAAGAGTGAGAGACAGAGGAAGTAAAAAATGCAATCTATACAAGCTTAAAGAGACAGTTCAACATCTTGCTAAATAATAGGTTCGAGTTACTAAGAGAACAGCTTGAAGAGGCCAGCTTAAAGAAAAGGTTCACAACGTGTACTTAAGAATAAGAGAGTGTTCCAGATTTAATAAAGAGATTAACCACTTTAGAAAGAATCCTAAGAAGATCAACTACTGACAAAAGCGCCAGAAGCAACAAACACATGCAACAGTGCCAAACCGTATAAGACCGCCAAGACATCACCAAACAAAAGTTGACTCTTTTCAAGCTCATTAAAGATTCAAATAAATATCTTGGTGAATGAGGATTAGCAGTTATTTTGGGGGAAAGGACACTTTCAGGAGGTCCTCAGCAGTCCCAAGATATATGGAGTTAAAGTGTAGGGTATCCTGGGGAAAGTAAATGAACGTTAAGACACTGTTACTAAAGCAAGGAAAGATTCCTGATGCGATCAGGATATAAAAAAGTTTACTCGGCCCACTCTTCAGGGAGATGTGAATCACGAAAACAATTTCTAAGGAATAGAAGCAGGGTATCATTGTTAGATTCCCGAAGATAAGCGACTTCTCTGAATGTGAAAGCTACAGTGGAGCCATCCTGCTATCAGGGCCAATCAAGATATTCTCAACGTTTATACTATTTATTATTTATTTTTTAATATTATTTTCTGGGTGACTTTTAAAGTAAAGCCCGAAGCAGTAAAGAACTCATATTCACATGCACGTCAAAGGTACAAAAACGCCTTAGTAAACTTTTTAATGGTACTCTCTGGCCTAATTAATAGGCAGATAGTGAGTACCTAGCTTAGGGGAAGTAACCTTTGATCTTTAGTAGGCAGAATGACTAGCCGATGATATCCTTCTCAGGCGAGGTTATCCAGGACAGCTGTTAATTAGGTAAGAAGGGTTTTATCCTATACCACACACAGCCTGCACACAGGACTTTCAGCTCTACCCAGTGGGTGTAGACGTAGATTTAAGTATACAACTCTAGTAACAATGCTAGAATGACAGGATTTGTTTTATAGTAAAAACAGTGATTTTGTAAGGTTCAAAAATAATATTGATATAAAACTGAGGAAAGAAGAAGCTGGTTTTAGAGGCTACCCATCGTGCATTGACCAGATTAGAACCCTCGTATGGTTAAACATTGTTGAAAATTCTCTAGAACTAAGATCACCCCTATACATAATAACTTATCGAGGGTTAGGAGATTATGAACATCATGGCCCTTCATGACGGTTTCTCCTGTGTAAATGGTAAGTTATAGCATCCCCTTAAAGTAAAAAGGAGTGAGGCAATATTACATTCTGTCTTAGACTATTTTCTTAGTTATCATTGACCGTGATAAGGAAGTCTAACAAAGGCTAGGACAGAGATATCCAGTGGGCTTTAACTGAGACTTGAGGTTATCTCCATTTTTGGCTGGCTACATTTGACTTTTAGCTCATAGACTGCTTGATATCCAGTGAAAGCTAGGCAAGGACCTGAAAGCTACACCTAGTCAAGGAAGAAATTAATCAGCAGTAACATAAAAGATATGTGGATTTGCTAGGAGCAGGTAAAGTGTTTTGCTACTTTGGAAGCCTCATAGTCAAAGACAGCGGGACAATGTGCAATACAGAAAAATATATATTCTAAGTAAGCACAACTTAGGACTCATATGGAGATCCAAGGAAACGTACGAAGTTGTAGATCTTCGGAACAAGTTCCTTACATATTGGTGCAAAACCATCGTGAACACAGCCAAGCTATTGGGGTTTATTAACAGTGTTTGTGGTGCAACTTCAGAATTTGGTGGCTCGATAGAATAAAAAATCAGAAACTGTGGAGAAGGACTGGGTGAGGTGAATTTATTTATAAAATTCAAAAGAGAAAATGGAGACTTATACTGAAAAAAAAAAAAATGATGTGACTAAACAAGCCTTAACTGGCATCCGTAGGGGAAGAGAACTAGAGAGAAACCTTGGTGGACCTGGAGAAGCACCACTATCAACGAGATAGCCCAAGCTTCTCTTCAGAGTTGAACGGATCTAAGTCAAGTAAAGACAACTGATAAAACATATGCATAATTATAAAATAAATATACAAATAGGTATGATAATTAAGATGCACCCAAAAGACTTGTACTTTAATGTTTAAATATAAAATCTGTTGCCCCTTAATTTACTTTTTAGGATTTTATTCTATACACATACGAGTGTGTGTGTATGTAAAAAAAAAACTTAAATTTAAACAACATTTTATAAAGGGGAAGGTATTAAAAGTTGAAAACATCTGCAAATTATTAAATATAAAAATATCTCTACATGAAAACAATGAATTCATAATACGAGTTGGTTAAAAATATTTTATACATTAAAACTTTTTGTTGTTTTTCCTAATTGTTGGTGTTATTAAGATTTTTTTTACATTATGAGTTTGCTTTGAAGTTCAAAAGATTTTATTAACAAAATCTCAATGAAAGCATTATATTTATTTTTAATATTTTGAATTGAAATGATTATACAAGGGAGGGGGTCATACATAAAATAAATGAAACATGTACTTTATTCAAAGAGATTGGTTTTGTTTCATCGGGTTATTAATACTATAAAAGAACCAATATTTAGGGACTTTATACATTTTTTTATTGCCAACTTTGATTTATCACTGTGTAGCCTAAATACTTGTTCTCGTAAACAATTTGAAAAAAAAAACACGTAATACTAAAAATGTACTTGTTCTGGATAAAAAGGGGACGTATCACGTGGCTCACTTTGTATATTGTAACGTCGAGGGTTTTATGTCAGGAGAATTCTATTTATTTAGTTTACTCTTATCAGTTGGTAGGTATTCCATGGTAGGTTTTTCATATAAGTTGTAACAATTGAGCCCCTAATAATAGTTATGGCCGCAGTCTTACGCCATATAATTCTATTTATTTATATACAGTATACATTAATATACATTCTATTTATATTATATACAGTATGAATAGTATTAGAAGTAGGGGAACGTCTTGATGGATATAATCTTAAAGGATAAGCTTAACTTTGTACTCTGTTGAATCATTATAAAGATTTTCAATTTTATAGTGATAACGATAACTAAGCTAGACTCTTTTCAATTTTCGTTATTGAGTTTTTGTTTAACTTATAGGTAGGTCCATTTATTTCAAGATATCTCCAAAGTTATTCTTGCAGCCCAAAGGCGAAAATCTAAACAATTATGGCGACACTCTGTAACGATTTTCAATGTAACAAAAAACCTGATGCATACCAACAACAATTTTGAGTTTTAGTTTGATGATTATACTCCACAGTTTACCAGATCACTGCTTTCACTCAAGAAACAATCTTTTGTCAGGCATTCTTATTAGAAACTGTTAGCCTAAATCGACATCTACACCTACTTGGTCTAACTGAATGCCCAAAATGCAGACAGAGCGGGCAGAAGATAAAACTACGTCTTACCTTAGTAGCTGCTGTCCTGCATTAACTCACTTGAGGTTGGAAATATTTAGCTTATTCTTTCTTCAGAAGTCCATTCAGCCTACTGAAGAACTAAGGTTACTTCCCCTAATCAAAGTATTTTATACGAAACGTATAATGAAAAACCGGAAAGCCTCTACACACAAGTATTCTGTGGAGAGGCTTTCCGGGTTTTGATTATTCTAGAGTCCAAGTTGTTTTTTTTTTTAAGTTTTTGGTAGTATTCATACTACGGAAAGCTTAAATTTTAATTTAAATCAAATTATAATTATTATTAACATTGGGAGACAGAAAGAGAAAAATAGACTCCAGCTGAACCACGGGCCTCTAAATTACTTATAATTATAAGCGTTAATTCTCGGTCTAGTTCTAATACCATAAATATTGACTTGCTAAACTTGTAGAAATATTGAAAGTATGGATTTGGGACTAGTTATCGGTTACGGCAGAGTAAAATCATTCTCCTGCGTAGCTTAGTTGGAAAGAGCGCTACAATGGAAATATAAAAACAAGCGCTACAATGAAATACCCGTTGTTCAAGTCCCGGCGCTGGAGTCTATTTTTCTCTGTCTGTCTCCCAGTGTTAATAATAATTATAATTTGGTATAAGTTGTTTTTAGGCTTATAAAAATGATGATTTTTAATACCATTTATTTATAGTCACATCATTAAAAGAGCGATGTTTATTTGAAGGAACAAATATTAATTAGAACGGGAGACAATATATCGCAACCAAAATGGATATTAGTAAATTTGCTTTTAATAATAACTAGGGCCCTACTGTTAATTGCATTCACCTATTACACGAAAGAACTAATGATGCTTGCAAGCTGTGTTATTAACACAATATTAAATTCCACAGATAATCACTGTAATTGGTTTAAGTGCTTTGAATGAAATTAAATCTGCCTGTAATATTAGTTGAAGTATGCTTTAAAAGCTTGAGAAATAGTCTATTTTTAAATGGAATACAAAGTTAAACCAGTGCAAAAACTTGTGTGTGAGTTCGAAAGTTTAAAGTCGTTCTTAAGGGATCTGATACCCCTAAACGTATCGAATGCCATTACATCCAGTATTGAGATGTATCCTAGAGCGTTGAAGCACAAAAACAAAGTTTATTCTTTAAAGAAAGTCTTTTCTAAAGCTTTACACGAATCTTGGATTGATACTTCCCATTACGTTTATTTTTACTTTCTACTATAAATAAAGAAAGTAAATGATGTGCTATAATTTTTATATCGATTGATTCACATGTTGTTGACCTGAGTAAAAAAAGTGTGGTAATAAAAAATGTTTGTTTCTGATCTGTCATATCTGCATTTCGCATTTTTAAAGATGCAATTAAATGAAATATTTAATTTACTCAATACGGATTTGTGGATAATCTGGCATTTATTTAAAATTGAAGCTATATATTTTTAGCTAGATGAAGAGATTGGGTTTAAATATATATTTATTTCAAACAAGTTAGCAATGGATAATAAGCTCCAGAAAGAAGAGAATTTATGTTTTAGAAGAAGAAAATTGAGATTATTTTAAGGGGAAAAGTCATGAATACAAAGAAGGTCGGAAGCAATCAACATAGAGTTCCGCCGGAGAACCAACATTTTCCTCAACACTGTAATTCAACTAGAGAGCTCTCTCTTTACTATTTAAATTATTCGCAATTTCGGCGGTGAAATTAGATGAAAATTAAGTCTTTGGGGGTAAATAATACTTTTAGGTGTAATCTCTTCTGAGATCAGTTTCTTTCACCCTCTGCTTAAACGATTTATAACATAACCTCTCTTGTTAATAAAACATTATTTGCATAATGAGTCGGAATTATCAAATTTAGATGCGAGTTGGTTCCAAATTACATTATTTTTTTTAAGTTAGTTTTATAAACGAAAACTTTTTTAAATTATAACGACTATCAATTTATATCTGCGGTTTTTATTTTTTCGTTACTAAAATTTGACAATATACTTTAAAATTTACTAAAATTTTAAATATGTATATAACCAAATTATATTAGCATTTTGTGTGACACATAGCAGACAGTGTGTTTCTTTGTATCTGATTCGATTCCTAGTGAGATCTCATTTATTTTTATTTATATATGTTCGTGTACAATATAATTGGATCATTTCTTTGGAATGTATGACCTTACCATTAGGTACTTTCAACAAACCAGCATAATTTTTTTAAGATACCGGATGAGTACTTTAAAAGCTGTAGGCGTATCTGTTTAATAAAAAAATATTTTGTTCCATTGCAGAGAAAGCAATGGGATTAAAAAGTTAAAATTAATTTAGAGCTAACAGAATTATGACCTACCATCCGAATTTGATTACAAACAGGCGAGTCGTTATTGAAAGAGAAACATATGTACGAAACGGATATCTGTCTAGGAATTCTTTAATTCGAATATGATCGCAATGCTTCTGTTACCTTCGGTAAGCTCGGAAAATGATGGAATAACTTAGAAAATGCTCGACATTACTTAGAAAATTATCAAAGTAGAAAATGACCTACTTATAAGTTGGTAAAATAAATTACAACATAGAATAACAACTAAATATAACACAGACTTGTCACAAGTCAAGTCAAATCTCAATACTGCGATACCTAACAGTGTGTCCAGCTGGTGGACCACATAAACAATAAGTGGTCATGTTTGGCATTTAAATCTGTTTTAAATTGTTAACAGTTTTCTGATTATGTAGGCCATACAATTTTTTGAACATCCATAAAATACACAATTATTAAACAAGGAAAATTTTGATGAAAAAAAAAATCTGTCCGATCCGATATAACTTGTACTATACCTTCCATATAACATAATTACTTGGTACAAATTTTACCTGAAAAATAACTCCTGGGAACTAGATTTTCTTGGCGAGGAGACTTACATAGTTGGATTCACGTTTAATCGAAAAACATTTTAGAATTTTTTTATTTTTTAACATCGTGGGAACTTTTTTCAAGAAATAATTATCCGTTTTACATATTTTTAGGGAGTATCGCCCCCAATGTTGTGTGTGTTGGTGCTTGCCTAAAAACTTTCCGTCTTTGGCTTCTTCGTAGTAGATGCTAGAATTTGTGAATTGTGTTTACCAGTATCATTTTTTAAAATTAAAATTCTAATTCTTAATTATTTTTTATTAAATTTCTAAATCGTGTTAATTCTCAAATTAATTTAAAAAGATACCTTGAGGTAGATTTATGTATAGAATGAAAGTTTTGCTTTTGTTATAAGTTCTTATTAAATTGAAGCTCTACCACTCCTTAAAAAAAATCATTTTGCAACGGATATATACAATAAATGAAATAAGGAGGGAAATCTCTCAAATGAAATTTCTACGAGCAAATGATTCACTAACATCTTTGAAGTTTAAAAAGTTGAGGGTTTTGAATTATAGTTAAACTTCCCCTTTTGATCGTTCTGAAATGAAATAAAGTTATAAAAGGAAGAAACTCAATTTGTTACGGTCACTGGAGATTGAAGATAATCTGGCTGACTTATTTTATTTTTGTTTAACTAACAAGAATCAAGTCAATATTCCCGGCCTTATTTCGCCAGTCCCAGCTATATTGGAATACATCTTTGAGATAAGTTTCCATTTCTAAGGATTAATATTTTCAAAACGATAATGATGTCTGGTCTCTCAAAGTTTTTATAAATGGACAAATATTAAGATTTAAGTATTTACAAGACAAACAGTCTTAATAGGACCCATCCGAAGTATAAATATTTGAACTTTACCAAAAAGAACAATTACCACTATTAAATTAAATAAGATGGAAATCATAATTAGTATATCTGTTAAATCATAATAACAAATCTGTTTTAATATAAATTAAGATGTCTCAGTTAAAGAACTGATTTCTAAATCAAGACATTTTTTCAGGGAAGTTTCTGTTCAGTATTTCCTGAGGACACAAAGATGTTTGACTTAACTTTTAAGGATCTAAGGAAACTATGCCATTCCAACTCCTAAGTTGGCAGATCCTCACACAATCCCTGTCAAGAACTTCGCCTCTGGAATTTCTGTCCCAAAGTGGAAGCTTATCGATCTGAGGTCCTAAAACATGCGTTCGGTTGGATAATCTTCCATTGATGTTTTTACATCTGCCTTAAACTCATTTAAGTTTTGAACTCTCGAACTTTATTTAGCCGTTGTATAAGAAAACGGTCCTGAAAAACTTAAAACTTGGGGAATCTCATCTTTGCTGGTATTCGCATGACTAAACAGCGTAATACTTAAACTTTAATTCAACTTCAAACCGATACTGACAAAAAATGGTGGTTCATCTTTGTTTATGTAATATAACGCCAATTATTTGTCCTTATTAAATATTTTTTTGCGGGAAACCCACGTAATATATACAGGGTGGTCCTAAAATCCCCCTCCACCCCTCTTAACTTTTGAATGGTTTGAGATAAATTAATGAAACTTAGAGGATCCTTACCATATAAAGGGCAAACATTTTTAAAAAAATCGTAAAAAATCGACAATGGTCCTGATCGAGTTGAAATTTGGCACGAATGTACTTCTCTGGTGGTGGTTCTCTGTATGACAAACAAGCCCACTAATTTTCATTTTAATATTGGCCGTCATTTTGAAGTTATCAATTTTTGAATTTTTCAACGGTTAATAATACCGAAAGAATAAATAGGTTTTTTACATATAGCATAGCGTTGGAACCGGAAAAGATTAAGGAACAAATTTAAAAAAAACCGATAAAATTCCTTAATCAGTTTAAAAGTTATAAGCGAATATAATTATTTATTAGTGCGATAATTTGCATGACGTCAAATTTTGTTTACATCTGTCAAAATACCGCCAAACTTCAAATAATTAAATAAAATATAGGTATTAAAAATAAGGTTTTTTTAAAGAATGATAATAAATCAGAACGGTCACCCATCCAAGTACTAACCAAGTCCAATGCTGCTTCCTCCTCCTGCTTCGTACCACTTAGTCGCACTTAGTGCTTCGGCCACTTTAGTGGCTTCTGAAGTGAGGAAAAGTTCCGAGGTACCACGTACCCGTTTTTTTTTTTTTATTCTTTTCGGAAGGGTTATTTTTGCTATCTTTGCCCCTCTGTAGGGGGCAAAATATTGGAGATTGAAACAAAGTTTCATGTAAAATTTTATTATTTTCCACCGTAGAATCCAAATATGCTATCAAACATATACACTCTAATTTGAAATTTTGAAGTAGGTTAAAGACGAAAAACATGTGAAAAAAACTTAATATCTTAACTAGTTATTATATAATGTATATATTATTGGTCTTAGGAATTTTACATAGAAAACCTTAATTGTCTTTTCAACTTGGTTAAGTCTTTCTTTTGAAAAAATTGCTATCCTTAATTTAAAAAAAAAGAAAAAAAAAGTATGTTTATATCATTACCAATTTAATGTGACATATGGTATTAAAAGTTGTTTACTTCTTGTTTCAGACAAAGGGGAGTGCCCTATCCAACATGCTCAATAGAGAGCACATGGTTATCATACTGATAGTATTCTTCTTCATACTAAGTGCCATGTGCTTTGCTTTCCTGTACAATTGCTTCAGGAAACTAGCAGAAGACCACAGGCTCATACAGGTTATTATATTTTTTATTACTAATTAAAATTGTCTACCATTAGTGTGACACATATTTTTCTCACTTCATATAATTTGACGAGTGGTCACAAAAGTAAAAAATTAACCGGGTATTTAAAGTGTGGTTGTTTGAACCNTTTATTTATTTAACCCTAAAAACCCTAGAGAAAAAGTTAAAAGTTTTTTTTTGTGAATAATGGCAATACTCCCGTTACCTGAGCAAAGCTTGAATGCAAAAGTATGGGTACTTACATTAATAATTATTGTATTTTCTAATTAGAACAATTTGAGCGAATTCCTCCTTATTATATAATATAACCACATTATTAATATTTGATATTACATATTGACAATTCATGCTTTAACTTTTATTATTATTTAAGAGGAAGTAAGGGAGTCATTAAAATGAAAATCGCCGGCAGGACGACCTGGTTCCTTATTTTTACGTCGCATCGCTCTAACCAGTATGTGGTAGCGATGTTGGATTTTTTTTTCAACTGCTATATTTTTCAATTTCTGTCCTTAGCTGTTGAAATGTTGTCTCTTTAATGATGGAGAGTGGGGAAATTAAATAACGAGCAATAAAATGTATCTTTTTCACTTCTTTGAAGAAAAAGTGTGTTCAATATACTATCAACAAATTGATATTTGTTGCATGATGCAAAGAATAATTGGTACAAAAAAAAAAAAAAATTCTATTTGTACTCAGGGTATCCCCCCTCTTTCATATAACACTCCACAGTTCTGTTAAAGAAATGTCAACCCCAAGTTTTGATTTTTTTGGGGCTACCGTAAATTTTTCTTTTTTTTTTTTTTTTCATTACACATAACATAACTACAAAGTACCAAATTTTTGTCCTGGGTACTTTTAGAGGTCAGGTAGGTAGGGCAAGGGAGCTAGCGTGGCCGAAGTGCTCTAGGCACTCGGCTATCACTGAATCAAGGTCGGTGGTTCAATCCCATGCTGCTCTGATTTAAATAGCTCACTGATGACATCATACCTACTTCGGCGGTACATGTACTGTAGTACAGATATGATGTGGGAAGTGGCTGGTACTCTCTACCACGGGAATAGTAAAATTGGCCTACAAGATGGCCTAATTGCTTGGTTCGAACAAGTGGTTCGTCCTACCCGTCTAGTACTTTTACTAGGATCTTAATACCACTTTAGAGATCAGGTGCTTTACAGAAAGATAGACAAACATCTACAGGAATTTATAGGGGTCCTTGATTTCCTAATGGCCCCTAAAAAATATTCAAGTTAAATTGTTTTTGCTAGTAGTAATGTAACATGGGAAGTTTTAAATGAATAAGTTTAAAAAATAACATTCTTTAAGTGATGACCGTTGATGTCGATACATTTACTTAACCGATTTCCGAAGTTTATGTCAACTTTTCATAGCAAAGCGATCGATACCTGTCCCACAAACGTCAAATTTGTAAACAGCAATCGTTCCACAACGTGAAAACCTTGAAACATAAGCTCTTTCAGGGGGCATATCATTTATAATTCTAACTTAATTAGTTCTAATGATATTACCAATTTATAGAGTCAAAGTCGCAAATACTGAAGAAATTAATTTTAAGCTAGAAAACAAATGAGAATAGAACCATGGTTTATACAACGTTTTTACTCCAAATTGTACTGTACTATGACGGACCAAAATTTGTCGATCCTGATACAAGACCCTTCTTGCTAATTCTATTATTAATATAATAATATTGTTGGTTTTTTAATTTAAGGGTTGTAAAATGACTGACATTGTTTCCACCTACCTTTGAAGCTTAAGCCAATCTGATTTCTAATGGAAGTGGAAATTTTGAGTTATTATTAGTTTTGTGTATACTTGATGCCAGTAAAGTGGTTGGTTTACTGCCGGCTAAATGGACTATTCACTTTATCGCTGAAGGGATGAAATATGAAAACAGTGAACATGTTTCGTCAGGATATTCTCGTGGGGGCAATAATAGAGTCTGGCTAACATGTCCCCTCCTAGAACCAGTTCTGGCCACTTGCATAAAACCTTACATGCATAAAATATCACCCGCGAGCCAAACAGCGCCCATTACTTGACCTTATGCCATCCAATAACCGTATTTAATCAAAAACACCATCCTAAATGGAATACATAATTCCAAAATACAACCTTCATCATGACAAATACCCACGTTGAATGGTAATCAGGAAACCACTAAACAACGCTATTTCAATTGTAAAATTATTGATCGGCTCATATTTATGAATTGACAAGTGTTAGTATTAATGAAATGTTAAATGCATTCTTTATGTGAATTTTATCAAGCCATTAAAGCAGTTTTAAGTGCTTGGTGAATCTGGTATTTCACTACTCATTAATGAAATGAAAAATGAGCTTTTACCCAGTTAAGGGGCGATAAAAGTTAATTCTCTCACTTTACTACGGAATAAATCCTTGTAACCCCTTATTTACTATTTTATACTTTTACCTTAGAATTGCGAATAATTGTAAGATCATTTTATTCATTTCTGATATTCCCTCAATCATCTATTACATTTAATACGAGCCGTTTAATTAGAACCGGGCTTAATTTTATGTTTAGAAAAAAAGTAAAATTAAGGAAATAATTTAGATTTCTACTTTCTCTAATAACATGCTTCACAACTATAATGTAGTTTTAAAGGCAACTTAGAGCTAGGTTTGGAAGTGTGGGGCTGCAAATCCAAGCCCTCCTAATCCTACTGTCAAAAATAACCGATGCTCTTTACTAAGTTTCCGAACTTAATTTTTCATGTACACCTCAATGTTCTATTTATCCGTATATCGATCAAGAAAATTCCCAGCATCCTAATCCTCTTGTACAACTCCTATCTTCCCAGCATATCCCAGGTAACCCTCCAAGACGTCTAAAGAGGCAGTGACCTAGAAACAACTACTATATAATATTTATTGTATAATAAGCTATTATAAGTATTACTTTCTATTCTCTAATCTTATATATATTATTAATCTACTTCATCATTGTTTTGTATTACAATTAAATTATAATTCAAGCTACGTAAGTGTAGTTACTGGACTACTTCTACTGTTGCAAAAAATTATGACGTTATTACGTGTTGCAATGTAAATTTTGTAGTTGTGTTAAACAATGAATATTAAATATAGATATATAAAAATAAAAAAAATATAAAATAAAAAATATAAAATAAATATACATATATTTAGATTAGTTATTCCATCTATTTGAAGACCAACAAATAAAAAAACAAAATTATTTTCATTGGAATAAATGTGGTTGCCTTAGCTTAGCAATAACAAATCATTTCGAGGTGTGTCGTCGCCGTCGGGACACTACTCGATTACATAAATGATTATTAATAAATATTTTGTAACAGCGTATTTTCAACGACATAAATAATATGACTTTACATCTTTATTTTAGAAAGGATGAAATTAGTTGTTTATTTTTGCTCGGTGTAGCAAGTGAAAATACTCGAGATAGTGTCGGAGGTGAAGAAATAGTGTTTTACTGTTTTACACATCGTTGCGATGTGTCTAAAGGAATGTATGCTACATTAACTTACTAGAGTATAAAGTATACCAAGTAAACGTGATACTTCTTGCCTAATGGATCTACGTTGACGAGCTGTTAGCCGCATTCTCCACGCCTCAGTCCTCATGTTGTCTTTTTGACTTCTACTTAGGTCGTAATTCTACATCAACTTCATCCTATAATAAGGCATAGTATTTCGGCAAGGTAGATCTCTTTACACATCGTCTCTTTTATGATAACATTTTCTTTTTCCCTTATGCCTCATATGAATCCTATCAATGTCCAGCGATTTTTTTTTTTTTTTTATGAATGGCATAGGCATATATTTTAAATAGCATTTTGCATGTATATATGTTAAGCAGTGTGCAAAAATATTTCATAGATTAAATCAATAAATCACAGGGAAGTACTTGCAATCAAGTACTTTTGGTTGAACTAGCCTATAAGGGCATCATGTATAGAAATGAAAAAAAAAAACTAGCACATATAATAAAAGTCTTTTCTATATATTGATCAAAAATGCACCAATTATAGATTCTTTTTCATTTCATAAGTTTTATCTTAATACAATATCCATCTTCAGTCCTCTATGTTGAGACAGCTGTATACAGGTCGATTTTGGGAATCTTGGGCGTATGTATCTGTTGCAGATTACCTGGGCGTCGATGTAGCGTATCTGGTTTTTCAAGAGAGTATGAAATGAAAAAGAATACATAAATAATGCAATTTATATCAATATACAGGAAACACTTTAATTATGTATGCATTATATTTGTTAGTTTTTGAATTTCTATACATGATGCCCCATATAGGCTAGTCCAACCCTACGAAACCCTAAAAAAGGAAAAAAAAATGTGACATGAAATATGGTGCTGTTTTTTTGAATGGCACAAGTTGCCGGGTAAGAAGTGTAAGAATCTTCGCTGTCTCGACTAAACTGCCACAGCAAGATACCGAAGGGGCTTCTAAATTTGCTAATAGTCTACCTATCCATCCTTTATCTCCATACGGAAGAAAAACACCTTAAAAAAACAACTTAAAAATATAAAAGAGGGCAGTAGGTAGGTAGAACTAAAAATATAAAAAAAAGGCGTCAAGTACTTACCAGCAAACTACTAAAAGGATTTCTTCGATCATAAATCGAAAACATTATAGCATATTGTAGCATCTTAGGTATGCGCTTAATTGGTTTTTTGGGGGTCGTGACCGCCATTTTGGAAACCCTTTATATATTTGTGATCTTCGTTGCAATACCTTTGAAATGATACCCTACTCAAAAATGTCAAAAAAAAAAAAAAAAATTACTTATTTTGCGATCAGTTCGCAATTACTCGCTGATCGAAGAAATTTTGAGTGTTTGAGTTGGCAATAGCTTTCCTGTTTTTAGGGAAAAACGTTTCACATGTTTGTATACTAAATTTCAAATCTCTAGCTACAGAAGATCGGGAGGTATATTCCGAGGTGCGACGGACGGACGGACGTACTGCCAAAATCATAAGGGTTTCTAGGACGACCTCAAAACCCTAAAAATAAATAGTAATTGCCACGGACTCGTATGAGCATTGATTTAGAGAATGTATAAGGAAGGGCTTGGAAATATGTCGTCTCGTAAATTACACAGCAATCTCAAGACTTTTTCAGTTTAGTTATAAGTTTTAATTGCTTATTAGCCCACCAATTAAAATTAATTAAAAAAGAATAATTGATACGGGAGGGTTGTTTTAGTGTATAGAGAAGTGGTCCAGGAGTGTTACCGTTCATTAAATTGCATATAAAGCTCGGAACTCGGAGTCATGGATACCCGCTATGAACCGCTAACAAGGCGTTAGACCACCTGTAATCAATCTATCCAGGCTTGCCTTTTCATACCAACCATTTTTAACAACGCAAAATGAATATTCACTATCCCAGAAAAAAAAAAAAAAATCATTAACGACTACATCAATAGCAATTACTGTGGTAAATCAACAAAACGATTTTTAAAAGGTAAATACTACCTTCCTAAAACCATTATGTTATGCCAATTCAATTGATCATTTGTAAGTCTAAATACAATCAATTTGTCTGTCCATATCTGATACTGCTAAGGTAAAATCATTTAAAAAACATAAGTGTTATACATTACTAACGCACATGTAAACTCACGTTTGTCTCTCATTGAAAATTAACATCACTTAATATTGAAACCCCCTCTTTTTTAAAAGAAAAACACTTCCTGAAATATTAATTGGTTTTTTAAAGATACTTTTTTAAGATGAAAAGGTGTAGTTCAAACAATATCTAAACAATGTCTTCACACAAAAAAAAAAAAATAAATAAAATAAATAAATTTCCCTAATTATCTTCATACCATACGTTCAACGTTCGAGAACCAAAAAAGGCAACCATATTTGTTGTGTATTACCCTTTTTTCTATTTTATTCTTCAGTATATAGGTATATTGGTCTCTAGAGTGCCCTAGAGACCTATATACTGAAGAATAAAAAAGGCAACTTAAATCGCATTCATCTCTTCAAGCCTGACATAATGATCCATGTTTCATCACTTTCTATGTTTTGGCAATTTTTAGGGGCATTTTCAATCAGTATTTTATCCATAAAAATTGCCATACATAAATATAATATAATTAATATGAAATAATACCACTTTTAAAAACTTTTATGTCAATTTCAACAATTTTTACTGGTCTTATATTGCTTTGCTTTGTAAGTTTCATCGCACACCTATTACCCCAATTTTGAACTACTTCCCTTCATTCGATCTTCCCCAAATTTTGTATCTGGAAACAATTAATGGTATTTTAAAATTAATTATTTCTGCAAATTTTGGGAAGATTGAAAGACGTGTAGTATTTCAAAATTAGGTTAGTAGGTGTGCGATGAAACTTACAAAGCAAAGTAATATAAGACCAGTAATAATAAAAAATGACGAGGCAATTCGGGTACACCATTCCTTCCCCTAATATCAGCATCCAAAAGTTTTTTTTTTAGAGATTTCCAATAAATAACAAAAACAGAATGTTATAGATTTATATAATTAAATATAAAAAAATGCAATTCGACTGTTTTTTATTTATTTTTAATTTTTTTTATGTCAGATTTACGACGTGAACATAAAATATATTTCCAATTTAAAAACGAATTATTTATTCATAGTG
>KZ652069.1:74529-98452 GCA_001010745.2 Gerris buenoi
CCAAAAAGCCCTCATTCATTAAAATCGGTTCAGTAGTTTAGGCTGTAGGTGCGTCAACGTAAAATGAAGGAAGAATAAGAATAAGAAGTCATCAAAACTACCATTTTCAAACCGATTTTTCTCCACTTCTACTTGGCCGATTTTGACAATTTTATTTTTATTTTTGATCTACAGGACACGGCCTTCAAAGATATTAAAAATATTTAGGTAGCTCTTACGTATTTCACGCTGCAGACCCTTAAAAACCCTAGTTTGTCACCTACAGTATATTATATACACTGGCAGCTTCTGTTAAATTTTGACTTTTTGACTTGACGGGGCGAAACGCTGCTGCGTTCCTAAATAAATCTGTATTATATAATATAGAAGATCATTACGTTCATAAGTTCGTTGTAAGTTTTAATTATATGTCAAGAATGTTTTGGATTTTTTTCTTGTTCCTATTTTTATTGCCCAATTTTTTTATATTACATACATTTTTTGTTGTTTCAAATTAAAATTTAATGTTTAACTTAATTGTATTTTTATGCAATTTTAATAATTAGTGTAATGTTAGCATAATTCAATGTATACAATTGTAAACGGTTTACGTAGTTGTCTGTTATCTACTTATAAATGATAGGTCAATTATGGATTTCATAATTTATATTCAAAAGTCAGTTCAGCACTTTCCCATCATAGGTCCTGTCACTTTGTTGTCATTATGATAAGTATGTGAGTTGGTAATGAACAAAAGTGACAGTTCGATTCACAAACGAGAGAATATGGTAGCCAAAATAATCAGACATCACGTGAGTATGACAGCCTGATGAACATCTGAGAATCATCAACTTGATCTTGGCGTCGGTATTGCGATCTAACCGCCTATAGACCTATAAAGAACTACCAGGAATTGACCATCGCCTTTAAATTACCAACAAGCTATGTTTCTCTTTAAAAAATATGTTTCACATATTTTACCTGGAAGGAGAAAATATATGCACCGGTCTAAGAGGAAGATTTGATGCGATGGTCATAGCCCCCGTCGGGTGACCTATGTTTAAGCCGACCAGGGTCAACACTGTGTCCGAGTGTCCTGCCCTCCTTATCTATAGTTATAATTTAGTTTCGTAGTGTTACTAAGTCAATCACATGTCTGTAATAATCCACCCGTTCAAACCAATCACCATTCATCGGCCCGTTACACACACACACAATCACATATATTATATGCCAAGTTAAAATATTGAGAAATAGCTGTTTTTTCTTGTCTGTTTTGCTGAATAAATGTTAATATTTGTACAAAAAATTGAAATAGTAACAAAAGTTAACATTTGTTTTAACAATGTGTCCAAAGGGGCTTCCATTTACCAATATTAGGAGATTCAAACTGGATAATCTCATTAGAATTTGAACGAAAACATGAATAGGACAAACCACTTTACAGTTTGGCGTGATAATAATTTGTTTGTTCTGAACAAGTGGAAAGTAGAAAGTGACTTTATGTGGAGTTTTGTCGATAGTTAAGGGTACAAGTTAAGTTGTGTTAGTGGAGACTCCTGTTATCAGTTAGTGGATGCAGAGGTAAACTCTAATCTCCAGTGGTCAGGTCCCTTCCATATCTTCTACCTACCTCGGAATTATGTTCACTACTTCACATAAATCAACCTAGCCAGCCTCACACTAACACTCTTGTCCAGCCAAGGATTTCACTCATATGTGCTTTTGTTAAATTATTTAACGAGCCATGGTCATATTTTTATCCTCAGTCCATAAGGTATGAAGTAGCCGTATTTCGTATTTTTTTTATCCCCTCCCTTCCCGTAAACTCTTTTTCTCGGATATACTATGAAATATTTAATGCTGAAATCTAATTCATATATATTTCATAAAAAGAGAAAAAAAATTATTACTTTTTTGCCACTTTTCTATAATATCATTTTTGTAGTTGTTTTTAAGATACAAAGTTACTAACTTTACCTGTTATTGAACGAGCGTAGTGAGTTCTTTATTTCAGAGACTTGGGATTTTAAAAGTTTGTGTGTTTGTTTGTTTGTCCAACGATAACTGGAGTAAAAATTGACCAATTTCAACGAATTTTGGCACAAATATGCACCTCACCATTTGTGACAACTGTATAGTTTTTGGAAATTTCACACTAAATATTTTCAAGATGGCGGCCAATATGGCNCGTAACTCCAGAGCAATTAGTAGAAAAACCTCGTAACTCCACTAAAAATTTACCTGACATCAAATTTTTGAATATATTATTGTACAAACCAATTAAAATAATTTTGATAACATGTTGTAAAATTTTTGATCAATAACATGATTTGGAAAGGAAATAGACAGTTTTTTTCATTTTTCTCTAAAACAGCAAAAATGGAGTTACAAGGTTTTCTTATTAGGGTGACGAATACCGAATCAAATAGGCGAGCGCAGCGAGCCATTTATAAATACTGTCGATTGTATATAAATTCTGTAAAAACAGGCGAGCGTAGCGAGCCTACATTAATTAGATTGAATAATGATTACGTACAAATACTGTATAAACAGGCGAGCGTAGCGAGCCTACAATAACTATTTAATAAATATTGACTACAAATGCCGAATCAAATAGGCGAGCGCAGCGAGCCATATATAAATACTGTCGATTATATATAAATTCTGTAAAAACAGGCGAGCGTAGCGAGCCTACATTAATTAGATTGAATAATGATTACGTACAAATACCGTATAAACAGGCGAGCGTAGCGAGCCTACAATAACTATTTAATAAATATTGACTACAAATGCCGAATCAAATAGGCGAGCGCAGCGAGCCATATATAAATACTGTCGATTATATATAAATTCTGTAAAAACAGGCGAGCGTAGCGAGCCTACATTAATTAGATTGAATAATGATTACGTACAAATACCGTATAAACAGGCGAGCGTAGCGAGCCTACAATTACTATTTAATAAATATTGACTACAAATGCCGAATCAAATAGGCGAGCGCAGCGAGCCATATAAATAAAGCCGATTATATAGGTATAAATATTGTAAAACCAGGCGAGCGCAGTGAGCCTGCATTAATGATATTAAACAATGATTATGTACAAATACCTTATAAACAGGCGAGCGTAGCGAGCCTACAATAATCTTATTTAATAAATATTTACTGCAAATGCTGAATAAAATAAGTGAGCGTAGCGAGCCTTCTTTAATAATTATTATATTATGTAAAAACTGTATAAACAGGCGAGTACAGCGGGCCTTGCAATAATTGTATTACATATTATTGATTACGTGTGCTAATACTGTTTTTATACAGTTATTTGTAGTAAATATTTACTATAAATGCCGAATCAACAGGCGAGCGTAGCGAGCTCGCGATAATATTATTAAATAAAGATAATAGACAAAATAATTTTAATGCTTTCTTCAGGTTGAATAAGAATGCCAGGTATTCACTAGAATATTGTCCTGATATCATTATTAAGAACTTAATTCCGGCTGATACAAAAGCACATTTCTACGCGAGTTCTTTATGCACCGCATCACTAGTTAGATTACATTCTTCAAAAACAATTGTATGAGTGTACACAATAGTTCTGTGATGGCGCGAAAATCAAGTCATTGTTATATAAAAATTTAAATATATAGTTATCTTAAGACTTTAAGAGTAAATCTCTGCTTACTGCTTTACTATTCTATCAGATGTCTGTCGTCTGTGCCGACGCTTGGAGATGCCAAAACTACTGGTCCGATTTAGATGAAATTCGGCTTACATGTTCAGAAAACTCATACTCCTAGGCGAAATCAAGAAATGAATTTTAGTTCCAAATTTGGGGGCGCTACCCCCAACAGACAATAAATAAAAACAAATCTAGAAAACCGTTCAGACGATTTTCATTTAAAAAAAAAAAAATCTAAAATGTAGTCCATTTAAATACGAATCTAATGATATAAGCCGTTTTCTCGGGAAAAATATAGTTCTTGAGAAAATATCCTTAAACGTGGACGGAGTGAGGCCGGGTTCGATTCCCCGTCGAGGAGAAGTTATTTTATGATAAATTTTTATGAAATGTTCAATAATAATTAAATGTACTTCCGAACTAATAAATCGAAAATACTGGGCTAAGTAATTATGATCTTGTATATGAGAAGTTTGTCTGAGTTGTCTCTACTTTTTCTCTACGTTTTGGTCTTCGTCACATTAAATCTTGTAATCTATTTTAACTTCACACTTACCTGTCATTTGTCGTATTTGTTTACAATTTACCACTAAAATGTATCGGAAATTTATTGATTTATTGACATATCTTAATAATAGGGTAATATTTGTAATATACAAATGTTAATATTTGGGTTAATAAAACTAATGACTAACTTTTGGGGACCCACGGTAGCATAATATCGTACAAGTGAACCCAGGTTTCATTCCCAACTTCAATAAGGGGCCACGCTCGGTTTTTACCCAGCATCATACCATATGAATGAGCGCCAACTCACTGTCATCCATTACATACATATACCTATAGTTGTATTGTATTCAGCCATCATAATCTGTATGTTTCAGCTTTCTAGGAAGTTGGTTTATATTTAGGTTATAAAGATTTGTACCGTACAAACATACAAAGCTAATAAAAAGCATTAAAAATAAATCTGCAATTCTGTTAACAGGAGCAAAGGCGGAGAGTGAGAGAGTGTCAGGAAATGGGATTGAAGAGAAGCGGGAGCACGGTAATGACTCCACTGGGCTTCAACAAAACTTCCTCGACAGAATGCTACGTGCCGGCGGGCTGCGAAGTCATCCTGGTACCTGGTAACGGGGAGGTTACCGTCGTGGAAGAAGAACTGACGGAGACGAGAGATAGCCAGTGCCAGACTCAGGATCCTCTCTTCATACCAGCTCCGGCCAGCTTCACTACATTCGGCTATGACTCGCCGGAAGAACCCGCCCCAGACGTCATTATGACACACTGACCCACTCTAGGTAATTAAATCCAGTAACTCTTTACTTATGAATGTATTCTTTACTGTGAAATGTAAAGCTTATGATAAGCGTCCGTAGTGTTTACAGTTCGTAATCAGGTGTTGGCAGACGGGACTTAAATTGTGCGAAACTTGCGAAGGAACCTGCGAAAACACAACCTTACCATCCTCTTACTCTTCTTATTAGCTTCAGCGAACGACTGCAACCCCTATCTAAGCGTGAAGTGTTGTAATATTAAGCGTTCGTAGTGTTTACAATTATAGTGCGTAATAATGTTGGATTGGGATTGTGGTACTTGTGAGCAGGTATTAGCAGATAGGACCGATAGCAGATATATGAGGGCGCTACGTGCTATATCGGTTAAATTACTTTTCCCATAACTCAAAAGGTCAAAGTGATAAGACTTGCAGTCAGGCATAGGCGTGTTTAGAAAAAGAATGTCCAGAGATTTTAAGTAGTACGTACTTGGGGACAAGTAATTAAGTAGTTCTGTAGGGCATGATGTAGTCTTGGCTTAAAAACCTGAAGCCTCAGGTTTTTAAGCCAAGGCCTTTCCCAATGCCCACTGCATTGTTGGAGGAGCTAAAATGGCTTACCAAGGAAGGTGTAATAGAGCCTATATACATTCAGCCACTACGCCTATATTATGGGAGTCTCGGATAGTGTTGGTAGCAAAACCAACGGGAGAGGTAAGATTCTCTGGCCATTTTAAGGTATCCATAAACAGGTACATTTACTGTGATCAACACCCATACTCAACGCTTTGAGGATATAGTGCAGATTTACAAGGGGGCCAGTAATTCTCTAAATTAGATTTGATGGACTCATACTTGCAAATGCTAGTAGACAAGTGACATAAGACAAAAGATAGACAAAAGACATTGCATAAATGTTTTTTTACTGCAACGCAAATTTTTAAAAATTCAATTTAATTGATTGTCTTTTGGTATTAAGACTCGCTCCCACACAGTTTAATTTTAGCAGGGTTAATGTGGGAAGCCTGATACCTGGACGATACAATAGTTATAAAATAAAAGTAGTAAGGAACGTATTAACTTTTTTTCTGTATTAAAGAAATTATCGGAGGCAGGCATACACATTGGCAAGGGAAAATGTCAGCTACTACAAGGTTTTGCAAAATATTTGGGACACAAAATCAATGCGATGGGACTTTATCCGACAGAGGAACATTTAGTGGCTGTGAGGAGCATTTAGAGGCTGTGAGGAAAATGCCAATGCCTAAAATGGAATATTATTTACTACCAGGGATTTATTCTAAACCTTCTCGCGATATGAGGACCTCTTCGCCATTTATGGGTCTGGTTATGGATTATTGCCTGGTATGGACAGCTAAGGATGCTAGAATATAGAAAAATTAAAAACCATGCCTACATCATATGATACCATCGTGCATTATGAACCGGAGTTGAGTTTCGAAAATTGTGAAAAAGAGACCTATAGTGTTTGCTTCAAGGACTTTGAGTGAAACGGAGAAGCTGTAGTCTGTTATCGAAAGACAAGCGATAGGGACCATCTATGCAGTTAATAAGAATCACCAGTACTTATATGACCGGGAATTCACTTTTAGAACAGACAGACCGTTATTAACACTCTTATTTTTCTTGGGGGGGGGGGGCAAGAAACTTCCTAATGATTCTCCTAATAGGCTAGATGGGCGTTATTATTACTGACAAAGTTTAGTCCCCTAAAACCATATTTAACGCGTGATGTGAAAGTAGCTCTGGCATAACAAAAGAAGTATAGGGACCGCAAAAGACAAAAGAAAATCATTTTAGCGGGGAAGAGGAAGTGTGTGTTGAAAAGAAGATTGGAAAAGGCTACACCGAAAGGCCGGTGAAAAAATAAACAAGCCCTATATCGTATATCGTAGAGAAAAATACGCTGACCAGCTCGAAGGGACGCCAGCTTAGTAGGAAGGGGAGAAGTGTAGTACTGGTATAGTGACTTGAATCATGTCATGTTTTGTTTATTATTCAATATTATTTTTATTATAACATATAACAGCGAATATAGTTTATGGACTTACAGTTACTTTTCCAATTAGATATTAGTTGTATTTAATCTTCTAAAAATCTTGTTTTTAAATTCTAAAAATCAAAGAAAGTAGGCACAAGTGTATCTTTTTAACAAACGACTTTTTTCTCTTGAATTTAATTTTCTTTTAGCGAATTTTCAAAGAAAATTACGCTATTGCAATGGCTTCAAAATTTTTCTAATGCCAATTTTTGAAAAAATTTTTCGTGTAAATCCGTTTTAGACCATTCTGAATCGATTCCTAAAATGTAACACTTTTTTTATGTATGCATGCATATGTATATGTATGTATATATGTGTCACTCCAGACGATCCCTCTCTTTAGGATGCACTTAAAAATTTCAAACAAGTTTTAAAATGTCAATAATATCAAAAGAAAGGATGAGTTCGTTGGCCAGAATTTTTGGAGTTCATTTAGGGGTCAAATTTTGACAATTTAGGGTCAAAAATAGCATAAAATCGTATTTTTCCATTTTACCCCCCTTCCTTATGAAAATATGATAAAAGTGTACGTAACAACAATTACTGTACTCTTAAAGAGCTTTCCAACGACATGCATCTTGAAGGGTAAATACTTTTTTGACTTAATACCCCGTACCCCGTTTCCCCCTTTTTTTACCCATGCAAATTCTAAACCAAAATTTTCTTACATTATCATAAGCCAATAATACGCAGATTTCTTTGAAAATTCGCTCATTAAGTCATGGTGCATGACTGGATTTTTTTTAATTCACTAAATACAATTTATGCTTGATGCAATATTTCCTTGCAGCTTGTATCTATGTGAATTATAATCTAATTATATCTTATCTTATATGATTATATCTAAGTGAATTAGAGTGATAATTGTTTGTTGGAGCTAAAATTGTTGTCTTACTGTCTCAAAATAATTTACTCAATAAAAATCAAAAGCATAGATTATATACCTATTACTAGAGAAAGACTGTTAATCCATGGTATGATCATTATAAAGCTATACAACGTTTACTCTGAAGTAAAGTATTCAATATGTAAAGGTTGTAAAAGTGAATCGTTAACATTAATCTTTCAAAGTGAAACTAGAGCGAAAACCAACTATTCGAGGGTGAACAGAGGTAATTAATGTTTTATACAAGATTTTATTTAACTTGAAATGTTCAATGTTTGCATGTTTGTATGTTCGGGTCAAATCTTTAACCGAATTTTAAAGCAGTTATCCCCAACTGATTGAATTGAAAATTTGCATACACGTTTAGTTTGGATGCCAATGCGTGGTTAGCTAGGTGACGTCATTCTAAATCCAATATGGGCATGCCCATGATGTGTAGCAAAGCGAAGGGCTTGCTGAGAAGACTACGAATAAAAGCTTGTTTTAATATTTTAAAACAATACTTCCAACAAAATTCTACAATTTTGAATTGTTAGCGAGTCCTTTAAATCTATCATCATTTATTAAAATTAGACAAATTTAACTTTTTATAAATTGTGGGAAGGAGAATTTTCGGTTCGACAATTTTATGTGAATAAGAAATTAGGAATAGTAACAAAAATAATATATAAAGAATACTTTTTAATTTGGTACAGTTTGCTATTGTATGATTTTTGAAAATTGTACTTTTTGGGTGCAGGGTACACATTTTGAATAAAAAGTAATACTATAAATCTGATAATAATATAAAGGTAGTGGGTGTCTTTCTTCATTACTATATATAACTACACCCCCTGCTAACATATACATCCCGAATATACTTTCAAATATCATTAATTTGTGTATTAGCCTAATAAACAAAAACTCCTTGAAGTTTTATATGCCTGCTTCAATTGTACTTTATTCGATTATTATAAAGTTTATTAAAATCTATACTTTAAAACATAAGATTTTCGTAAAATCGTAAATTTCTTATTTTAAAAGATAAAATGTAGATCAGATTTGAAGGAATAAGCGCTCCTTATCGCTTCTTAGCGGTTTGGTTGTTGGTTTTACTACAAAAATGTATTTGAAAAAATTTATTTCACCGAATCGTTGATATTAGAATATTTTCCCGTCCAAAATTACAATTTTAAACTTAAAGCTCACGTTTAAGCGAACATAGTGCATGAACGCTTGGTCGAATAACACTGTCCAACAAACTTATCCTGGGCGTTAGTAAGAGAAACATGCGTATAAACTATATCAGCAGTGTTTAAACTATATCAGCCAACTTTTACCTAAGTTATCGGCCGACATGTTAAATTGAAAAAAAAAAAAAAAACAGAAATACATTCAGTGTGCATATTTTGTTGAATGTAAGAAGCTCACATGAATCATTTATTTTTTTACTGTTGACAAAGCTTAACTAATCTGCTTCTTTCAAATAAAAATTTGAATTTGTTCCTATTAGATAATAAAGTAAACTCAAACTAACTAATTGAAACAAACAAATTATACTATTAAGGATTTTGTTATCCAATTGGAAAATGTTTTACCTCTGTTTAATTGGATCAGTTGAAGCAGATTTCATCCTAATTGTCTGTTTTGTCCCTCTAGCTAATAGTCATAGAGTTGTGATTTCCAATTTAGAGGACAGATCCCACTCGAATGAATAGGAAGCGATGAAACTCGATTACCCAATGATAATTTAGATGGTTGTTTGCTATGTGTCCATTCTCACAAAAAGCAGAGAGATTATAAAATTATAAAAAAATCGTTTTGAAAATAATCTTTCCTTTGAGAACAATATTAAAACTAAAGTGGTTATTCATTACTGTGGGTGTTTTCGTTTTATGGATTCTTCTTCATTCTACTTTTTTTTATCATTTTTATGAAAAGACTAATTATATTTGACATTTGATATGCTTATTTTCTTCTTGTTACTTATTTTTGCTCTTTCTTTTACGTCCTGATCAACACAGCATTAGATTATTATATGAATCGGAGTCTGAAAACTTTACTCTTCTACTCAATTTGATCATCAGATGTTTCACCACTCTGGGATTCACTATTTTGCTAGGGTTGGTTTTATGTTTTACTCTAATATATGTGTAAACAGGATCGCATGCGTCGCACGAATTGATTGATAAGATAAAGGGGTAAAGTAATTTGTTGATAATTGATTGATAATTAATAATTGCTTGTTGAAAATGTTAAGTCCTCGCAACTGAGGTGGTTTGGACACGCCCAACGAATGCCCGAAAATAGGTACCCTCGGCAGGCACTTGAAGCTAGACCAGTAGGAGGAAGACCCCGGGGAAGAAGAAGAACAACATGGTCAGACAATATAACAACAAGTCTGAGACAGAGAAGCTGTACTTGGAGTCGAGCAGTCCTGCTGGCTCAAGACCGTACAGCCTGGAAAGCCTTTTGCCGCTCCTCTACACCAGCTGGTAGATGAGGATTAGGATTAAGTAAAAATTAATAATTGAATAATAATTGATTGATAATTAATAATTGAATAATAATTGATTGATAAGCTAAGGGGTATAGTAATTTGTCATAAGCACTAATTTAATTGTTTTTATTGAACAACGAATGCTCCTAATGATCTGGAGAGGGTTACTATTCTTAAAATAATTATTCTTTTATTAAAACTGTTTTTAAAATATTATTGACGTTATCAACCTCATCAGTTTTAATTCATAAGTTTTTCTTTTATATCTTGTAATAGTTATAATAGTATTCTACCTCCCAGACATCTAAAGGCACTCAATTGAAACATTTAAAACTGCTTCATGAACACCAGATTAAAAATATAATACAAGTGTTCCCAATAATAAAGGCGTCTATATTATTTTGCTTCTGAGGTTACAAAGATAACGGAAGCTATGTGATCGTTCTCAAATATTTCAAGACAGAAAACAGTTTCAAACATATCAGGGATCTTGGTCCGTAGGCTTCCGCGGGTAGATTCGTCATAAACAGCTTGGTTTTCCGGTGAAATCCGCGTCACGAAGGGTTTGAAGTCCGACGTTTCGCTTCCACTACTGGAAGCATCTTCAGGGGTGTGGTGCATCGTGGTGTTGACTCNCATTAATTGTTTTATGTAGGTTAAAATAAATAAATAGTTAAAGATAAATAATAATAATTAGTAAAAAAAATTAATAAATAAATAATAATCATTGTTTGTCAATCTCTTTTATTCTGAATTATACCTGTCAAGTAATTTTAAAGGGGGAAAAAATAATAGTAAATGTTAGTCAATCTATTTTATATTTAATTCTATATGTCAAGTAAATGTAAGTGGAAGCGAATGATATGTATTTAAAGTTTTAAATGTAAACCAGCACGACATGATATGGATGAAACTGGGTTTGTGAGTATCATTGGTTTTGTGAGCTCTACTTGTGAATTATAACCTGGTTTCCCGTCTCGTGTCGTGCTCGGTCCTTCACCCCTAATTGATATGTTTAATTCTTTAGTAATAAAGCCTTCTAAGTTGCCGTACTGTATACAAGCCTTTTAGTTCCTAACATATTATTTGGCGACGAGATGAGTGATAAAGAATCTCCGGTAAATAATTCAAGTGCTAGTGATAAACCGTCGGTCGTTAGTGTCGTCAGTGTTACGAACAATATTCCAATACCGGTGTATGAACCATCTATTGAACCTTTTGAATTCTTTTTAGAACGTCTTTCTATTTATTTTAACATTACTAATGTACCAGATTCAGATAAAGTTAATCGGTTATGTATGTATTTAGGGGCCGATAAGTATAAACTGTTGAGAGAGTCGTTGAGTCCCAAGGAGTTATCTGAATGTACCAGAAAAACGTTCCAGGAATGTGTCACATGTCTGCAGTCCAAGTTTTCTTCCAAGAAATGTACAATCGCCGAGCGTTACAGGTTTTTTCGCAGAATTCAACAACCCGACGAATCCGTAACTGATTTTATTAATTCTATTAAAAGTTTGTCTATATCATGTAAGTTTGGTACATTTCTCGATGAAGCGTTACGAGATAAACTTATATCTGGTTTACGTAGCGATTCCATGACCAGGAAATTGTTGTCTGAGGACGAGTCTCTTAATTTTTCCGATGCTTGTAAAATAATCTTAGACATGGAAACCATAATTAAAAGTTCTGCACAGTTACGTCCGGAAGTAGGTCCTAGCTCTTCTGATAGTGTTTGTCAGGTATCAGTCCAAAAGAAGTCATCGTCTAACCATTTTAAACCTCAGTCCTTTAATAATAATGCACAACCTAACAGTCATCAGTCTCGATCACAAACTAGAGGAAAATCCTCTTATCGCAATCGTTCTTCCAGTCAGTCTTCTAGACAAAGTAGTGGCTCAAATAAATCCAATGTATCTGGTAACAAAAAACGTTGTCGTTTTTGTTTTTCAAAACACCAACCAAATAAATGTCCAGCATTAAACTGGAGGTGCTTTTTTTGCAATCGTCTAGGTCATACATCCCAGTATTGTCAAACTAATGTCCATAGTAGTAATTTAGTAAGTCTTGAGTGTAATGTTTTATACAGTAGTGTTGCTGAGCCGTCCACTGTTTCCTTGTTAGTAAATAATACTAAAATAGATTTTTTGTTAGATACAGGAAGTAGCACAACTATCATAAGTTTTGATTTGTATAATAAATATTTTAGTCATGTTAAATTAAGTCCGTTTTTAGGTAAGTTTTTGGCTGCAAATTTAGAACGTTTAAGTACATGTGGAGTGTTATCAGTCAATGTTAAGTCTCTTACGTCCGGTATTTGTCATAGCTTACAGTTATTTGTTGTAAAAAAATTGAGTTTACCTGCAATTTTAGGTAGAAACTGGCTTGATAAGTTTTGTCCTTCTTGGTCAAATTGGTTTAGTGATTATTTTAGTAAATCAAATAACTTACAGGAATCGTCTGTATGTTCTGTAAATCAAGTTCTCAAGTCTAACCGAGATGAAATCATATCTGATTTATCAAACAAATTTCCTCAGGTCTTTTCTAATAAAAATAATCATCTTCCAATAACTGATTTTGCTGTTGACATTAATTTAAAGGAGGACGCCACTCCAGTTTTTCATAGAGCTTATGAAGTACCTTATGTGCTGAGAGAAGAAGTTAATCGAGAACTGGATCGCCTTGAGTCAGAAGGTATTATTTCGAAAGTAAAAACTAGCCAATGGGCTTCACCCATTGTTTGTGTGCCACGTAAGTCAGGAAGGTTACGTTTATGTGTTGACTTAAAAAGAACCTTGAATCCACAGTTAAGGGTTGATCAGTATCCGTTACCCCTTCCAGAGAATATTTTTAACAACTTCGTTGGTTGTAAAGTTTTTTGTAAATTAGATCTTACTAATGCTTATTTACAATTAAAAGTTAGAGATGAAAGCAAACATCTCTTAACAATAAACACAGCCAAAGGTCTTTATGTTTTTCATCGTTTAGTATTTGGTCTTTCTTCAGCGCCTGCCATTTTTCAAATGATCATGGATCAAATTTTGGCCGGTATTCCTATGTGTGCAGCCTATCTCGACGATATTTTGGTTGGAGGAGTTGATTTTAATAATTGTATGTCAACTTTACTTAATGTTCTTTCTAGATTAGAAAAGTACAATGTCAAATTAAGTGTAAGTAAAAGTGATTTTTTTGTTCAGTCGTTAGAGTTCTTAGGTTTTACTTTGTCAGGTAAAGGTAAAAGTCCGTCTAAGTCAAAAATCCAAAAGATAATGTCCACACCTGTGCCACAAAACATCACTCAATTAAAATCATACTTGTCTATGTTGAATTTTTATAGATCTTTTGTACCAATGTGTCCGACACTGCTTGAACCTTTACATGAGCTTCTAAGGAAAGATACACCCTGGGTCTGGACTTCAGAATGCGATTTGGCATTTGCAAAAAGTAAAACGTTACTATCTGAAGAATCCTTACTAGTCTTGTTCGATCCTAATAAGCCGCTGTGTCTTACAGTTGATAGTAGCGCTTACGGAGTGGGAGCTGTCCTAAGCCATGAAGTCGATGGGAAAGAATATCCTATTGCTTTTGAGTCTGCAACGTTAAATGCGTCTCAACGGAATTATAGTCAATTGCATAAAGAGGGTCTTGCAGTAATTTTTGGTCTTAACAAATTTCATAAGTACTTGTATGGTAGGTCGTTCAAAATATACAGTGACCATCAACCACTTAAGTCCTTGTTTTCAGAATCAAAGCAGATTCCACAAATGGCATCTTCGAGATTGATTCGATGGTCTATAATTTTGTCAGCGTATAATTATAAAATTATTTTTAAAAAAGGAATGAGCATACCTCAAGCTGATGTTATGTCTAGATTGCCAAGTAGCCAGTCTGTCGATGTTGAGGAGTGTAATTTTCTATATTTGTCAACACCTTTAATCTCTTATAAGGAAATAGGTAGTCATACTAAATCTGATAAGATATTAACAAAAGTCAAGGAGTGGGTGGTAAATAATTGGTTAAACTTTTCGATTCAGAGATCTGAAAATATTTTTAGGAAGTTTTATAACAAACGTCAGTTTCTGTCTGTTGTAGATGATTGTCTTTTGTATGGAAATCGTGTCATAATCCCAAAAACCTTGCAGAATAGGATCCTGTCAATAATTCATCATGACCATCCCGGCATTGTTCGTTCAAAAATGCTAGCGCGGTCCTATGTTTGGTGGTTCAACATGGATCAAGATCTCACTAGATTTGTCTCCCAATGTTCAGTTTGCCAGTCAGTGCAAAAAAGTAATTCTTCTAAAGTAGATCGGAAACCATGGCCTGCGGCAACGCAACCGTGGGAAAGAATCCATTTGGATTTCTTTGAATTAAATAGTAACAAATTTTTAATAGTCTGCGATTCATATACAAAGTGGGTCGAGTGTTTTCTTATGTCTTCCACTGATTTTAGATCGCTTCGGTTGAAACTAGAGGACATGTTCGCTCGTTTTTCGTATCCTAAAACAGTAGTTTCTGATAATGGTCCGCCTTTCAATTCTCAAGAGTATCGTACGTATTGTAGCAGTCGTCAAATTAAAGTTTTACATACAGCACCATATAACCCCGAGTCTAATGGTTTAGCTGAGAGGTCAGTGCAAACCTTCAAACGCCTTCTAATCAAGTCAGGGTTGTCTCAGCAGAAAAGTCAACTTTCTGTTCAACAACGTCTTCAAGATTGTCTATTACATTACAGGTCAACACCGTCATCTGTCACTGGTGTTTCACCAATGGCCCGTCTCTTATCTTATTCTCCTAGAACACCATTGTCAATTTTGTCTCCCAAAGAAAAGTTGTCACCAGACAAGCTTTCACGGCCAATTCCTGAGTGCAATCGTTCAATTCGAAATTTTGTCCCGGATCAAAAAGTTTTAGTGCATTTACGTTATCCTAAGTCCTACATTAAATGGCATCAAGCCATCGTCAAATTGAAACTAAGTCCAACTCTGTATTTGGTTAAGTTGTCCAGCAGCGCTATTGTCAGGAAAGTCCACATTAATCAGATGCGTTGTAGTATTCTACAAAATAATCAAAAAGGTAGGGGGGAGCAAGATGAATATTGGCTTTATCCTTCTACCTCAAAACCAAGTAACAATACAACGCAAGGAACTCCGTCGCAACTACCATCCAATGAGGAAAGTCATCCTTCTACACCATCGAGGCAGGAAGAGAAAATATCTAGATATGGTCGACGTATAAAACCTAGAGTTAGATTTTCACCTAGTTAATTAACAATTCAAATATTAACTAATTGCTGGAACATTAATTGTTTTATGTAGGTTAAAATAAATAAATAGTTAAAGATAAATAATAATAATTAGTAAAAAAAATTAATAAATAAATAATAATCATTGTTTGTCAATCTCTTTTATTCTGAATTATACCTGTCAAGTAATTTTAAAGGGGGAAAAAATAATAGTAAATGTTAGTCAATCTATTTTATATTTAATTCTATATGTCAAGTAAATGTAAGTGGAAGCGAATGATATGTATTTAAAGTTTTAAATGTAAACCAGCACGACATGATATGGATGAAACTGGGTTTGTGAGTATCATTGGTTTTGTGAGCTCTACTTGTGAATTATAACCTGGTTTCCCGTCTCGTGTCGTGCTCGGTCCTTCACCCCTAATTGATATGTTTAATTCTTTAGTAATAAAGCCTTCTAAGTTGCCGTACTGTATACAAGCCTTTTAGTTCCTAACATATTACTGACTTGGCAAATACACTGAAGAACGAACATTTTTTATATCTCCGATTTAAAAAATTTCAAGGCAGATATCCGTTTCAGAAATTAGGGAACATTTTTGGTTCAATATCTGTCTGACGGTCTTTAGGTCTGTTGGTCATTTTTTGCGAACCGATAGATGGCCCTAGAATACTTTCATTTCAACTGTCTGCGCTCCTTACCTTTTGCTATATTGGTACTTTAAAGGTGGCTATGAATGCTCAACATACTTGTTAAGCATGCTTTCTCAATCATGCTTGCCTCCGTCACTGTGCAAGCATGCTTGAACATCTGTAGGATGGTTTCGTGCAAGCATTATTATTGTACAATCGGATTGAGGCTTGATTGAAATTTCATTATGCATGCTTGTAAAAGCTCTGCTTGCAAGTGATGGATTCCTTGGCTCTTTATGTTGTACGGTTTTTAAATCTGATCATATTTTATTCTTATCACCATGAACGAAAAGAAAGTTTGAAATGAAGCGAAAAGTTTATTGATAAACTTTATTCGTGTGTACGAAAATAATCCATGTCCACGGCGTGTAAAATTATCACAATAAGAGCAAAAGGGATTCTGCCTACTATTTGTTGCTACAGCAATATGGACTTGAAGATCCTTTTTAGGGTTTCGAGGTCGTCTAGAAACCCTTATGCTTTTGGTAGTGTGTCCATCCGTCCGTCGCATCCTGGATTATATCTCCCAACCTACTGAAGCTATAGACTTGAAATTTGGTATATAAGTTAAACTTATTTGCCGAAAAACAGAAAACCTATTGCGAACTTTTAGCGAAATTTCTGAAATTGCGAATAGATAGCAATATTTTATATTTTTTGTAATTTTCAAGTTGGGTATCATTTCAAAGGTATTGAAATGTAGATTACAACTATGTATCGCGTTCCCCCAAAAAATGCAAACAAACCCAAAATTTACCCCCCCCCCCTGCACTACGCCATTAGAATAGGTCCAAAAATAAGGCAACAAATATTTATCTCTGTTGTCCATTAATTTCCGGGGGTTGATTTAAAAAAAATTTAATTTAAATCAAATTATAATTACTATTTACAAAGGGAGACAGTCAGAGAAAAATAGACCTCTGCGCCGGGATTCGAACCACGGACCTCCCCCTCATTTCCAGTGTGCGGGTGCTCTAACCAGTTAAGCTNACTATGTGCTGCACTAATTGGCAGTCTATTTTTAGAATTTTGAATAATTTAATTCATGTATAAAATTTTTTTTTTTTTTTTTTTTAAAAAAAGAGGGGAAAAATTAAATAAATTAGACAATAATGGCTTAAATCAATTAAGTTCATGATAGGATGCGAGGATACTATGTGCTGCACTAATTGGCAGTCTATTTTTAGAATTTTGAATAATTTAATTTGTTAATAATAGAAATTGTTAACTAAAGTTAGGCAACTGGCTTTATCCATCGTCCTTTATAGTTCTAAAATAGCCTGCTAACTAGTGGGGCACATAGCTATGGCCAAAATATTTTTGTCAAATTAAGGGGCGCAGAAGGTTGAAACTTATATTAGACCAAGAATGGTATAATTATGACCGACCATGTAAATTTCATCAATGTCGAACAAGTAGTTTTTACGATAATATGTTGGTTAGCAAAACAGCATACACGAGGGACAAAAAATTCCCTGATGACTGCAAAGGAATTCTGTCATGAAACTTTTGAAATCGGGGACGTATAAAATGTTCGTTCATCAGAACGATTTCATAGCTTCCGTTAACTTCGGTAAGCTTGGAAGAAAAAATGTTTCTACTAATTGACGAGGATTGCGATTAATCCTGTCGTAGGAATTTGAACTGGGTGTCACAACTAAATCATTATAAAATACTTATAAACTTTGATAGTTCGTCTGGAATATTATCAATTATTAATTAATTATCAATGTTTTGTGATTCATAACATTTCTAATTTATCATTTAACTAAAATTTGTCTCTTTTAAATTAGATGGAGAATTTTTTTAGATTATATATTTAGTGGAGAACCATATATACAATATTGATGTCTTGTCACTGCTTAATTGGCTGTAATCTCTCTTCTATACCATGTTTGAATTATAATGACGGACCCTCACATACCTGAATCAGATCTTTTTTTAATGTTTCGCTTGAATATCTTTCATAAAAAGCCTTAAATTAAATGATCAGAGGATGTTGTATTGTAACGTCTTCTTTAAAATTAAGTGTTATCTAAAAGATTTTCTCAATGAACAAAACTAATATCTTTTTGGCACTTCTTTAGATTTTTACTCCCCTTATAAAGAAAATAGAGGGGAGTAACAATCTAAAGAAGGTGTACTGAATGTTTTCTTTAGACTGTTACTCCCCTCATAAAATTAGAGGAATGATACTCCTTTGTCCCAATGTACTGGACTAAAAATCACTTTGACTTAATAGTTATTTTGTTGTAGCCATTTACATTATAAAAACATATAGGGGAGTAACAATCTAAAGAAGTGCCATCTTTTTGGTAAAGGTACGTCATTTTTGATTTTATACACTTATTTCTACTTTATGAATTATTGATTTTTATATCTGAAAATATTTTATTATCATTTATAATTGTTTAAATATTGTTTGTATAAAACTATATCTGGGTTATGAGGGAATTTTGAGTGGACCCTAGAAGAAAACAAATTGTTTTTAGTACATTTATTCTTCTCAAACATATTGTTCAAGGTTATATGGGGGAATGCAACTTCTAGGATTAGAGATTTCCAAGTCATTAAGTCTCGTTACTTCCTTCAACAAAGGTCTAATTACAAGAAAGCTCGGAAATGCAAAGCTCTCCAACTACCTAGTGTTGGAGATGTAGGGATTTCCAACAAATCAAACGTCAATTACTTACAAGTTTTAGCCATCTTGTAAGGACGACTTTGGCAACGACAAAATCCTTTCATTGTTATTTCAAGAAAGTTAAATTAACTGCAAGAACATGATTTCAAAAGTTCTCACAATCACATTGATTATTCTCTCTCTCTTTANGTGAATTATAACCTGGTTTCCCGTCTCGTGTCGTGCTCGGTCCTTCACCCCTAATTGATATGTTTAATTCTTTAGTAATAAAGCCTTCTAAGTTGCCGTACTGTATACAAGCCTTTTAGTTCCTAACATATTATTTGGCGACGAGATGAGTGATAAAGAATCTCCGGTAAATAATTCAAGTGCTAGTGATAAACCGTCGGTCGTTAGTGTCGTCAGTGTTACGAACAATATTCCAATACCGGTGTATGAACCATCTATTGAACCTTTTGAATTCTTTTTAGAACGTCTTTCTATTTATTTTAACATTACTAATGTACCAGATTCAGATAAAGTTAATCGGTTATGTATGTATTTAGGGGCCGATAAGTATAAACTGTTGAGAGAGTCGTTGAGTCCCAAGGAGTTATCTGAATGTACCAGAAAAACGTTCCAGGAATGTGTCACATGTCTGCAGTCCAAGTTTTCTTCCAAGAAATGTACAATCGCCGAGCGTTACAGGTTTTTTCGCAGAATTCAACAACCCGACGAATCCGTAACTGATTTTATTAATTCTATTAAAAGTTTGTCTATATCATGTAAGTTTGGTACATTTCTCGATGAAGCGTTACGAGATAAACTTATATCTGGTTTACGTAGCGATTCCATGACCAGGAAATTGTTGTCTGAGGACGAGTCTCTTAATTTTTCCGATGCTTGTAAAATAATCTTAGACATGGAAACCATAATTAAAAGTTCTGCACAGTTACGTCCGGAAGTAGGTCCTAGCTCTTCTGATAGTGTTTGTCAGGTATCAGTCCAAAAGAAGTCATCGTCTAACCATTTTAAACCTCAGTCCTTTAATAATAATGCACAACCTAACAGTCATCAGTCTCGATCACAAACTAGAGGAAAATCCTCTTATCGCAATCGTTCTTCCAGTCAGTCTTCTAGACAAAGTAGTGGCTCAAATAAATCCAATGTATCTGGTAAAAAAAAACGTTGTCGTTTTTGTTTTTCAAAACACCAACCAAATAAATGTCCAGCATTAAACTGGAGGTGCTTTTTTTGCAATCGTCTAGGTCATACATCCCAGTATTGTCAAACTAATGTCCATAGTAGTAATTTAGTAAGTCTTGAGTGTAATGTTTTATACAGTAGTGTTGCTGAGCCGTCCACTGTTTCCTTGTTAGTAAATAATACTAAAATAGATTTTTTGTTAGATACAGGAAGTAGCACAACTATCATAAGTTTTGATTTGTATAATAAATATTTTAGTCATGTTAAATTAAGTCCGTTTTTAGGTAAGTTTTTGGCTGCAAATTTAGAACGTTTAAGTACATGTGGAGTGTTATCAGTCAATGTTAAGTCTCTTACGTCCGGTATTTGTCATAGCTTACAGTTATTTGTTGTAAAAAAATTGAGTTTACCTGCAATTTTAGGTAGAAACTGGCTTGATAAGTTTTGTCCTTCTTGGTCAAATTGGTTTAGTGATTATTTTAGTAAATCAAATAACTTACAGGAATCGTCTGTATGTTCTGTAAATCAAGTTCTCAAGTCTAACCGAGATGAAATCATATCTGATTTATCAAACAAATTTCCTCAGGTCTTTTCTAATAAAAATAATCATCCTCCAATAACTGATTTTGCTGTTGACATTAATTTAAAGGAGGACGCCACTCCAGTTTTTCATAGAGCTTATGAAGTACCTTATGTGCTGAGAGAAGAAGTTAATCAAGAACTGGATCGCCTTGAGTCAGAAGGTATTATTTCGAAAGTAAAAACTAGCCAATGGGCTTCACCCATTGTTTGTGTGCCACGTAAGTCAGGAAGGTTACGTTTATGTGTTGACTTAAAAAGAACCTTGAATCCACAGTTAAGGGTTGATCAGTATCCGTTACCCCTTCCAGAGAATATTTTTAACAACTTCGTTGGTTGTAAAGTTTTTTGTAAATTAGATCTTACTAATGCTTATTTACAATTAAAAGTTAGAGATGAAAGCAAACATCTCTTAACAATAAACACAGCCAAAGGTCTTTATGTTTTTCATCGTTTAGTATTTGGTCTTTCTTCAGCGCCTGCCATTTTTCAAATGATCATGGATCAAATTTTGGCCGGTATTCCTATGTGTGCAGCCTATCTCGACGATATTTTGGTTGGAGGAGTTGATTTTAATAATTGTATGTCAACTTTACTTAATGTTCTTTCTAGATTAGAAAAGTACAATGTCAAATTAAGTGTAAGTAAAAGTGATTTTTTTGTTCAGTCGTTAGAGTTCTTAGGTTTTACTTTGTCAGGTAAAGGTAAAAGTCCGTCTAAGTCAAAAATCCAAAAGATAATGTCCACACCTGTGCCACAAAACATCACTCAATTAAAATCATACTTGTCTATGTTGAATTTTTATAGATCTTTTGTACCAATGTGTCCGACACTGCTTGAACCTTTACATGAGCTTCTAAGGAAAGATACACCCTGGGTCTGGACTTCAGAATGCGATTTGGCATTTGCAAAAAGTAAAACGTTACTATCTGAAGAATCCTTACTAGTCTTGTTCGATCCTAATAAGCCGCTGTGTCTTACAGTTGATAGTAGCGCTTACGGAGTGGGAGCTGTCCTAAGCCATGAAGTCGATGGGAAAGAATATCCTATTGCTTTTGAGTCTGCAACGTTAAATGCGTCTCAACGGAATTATAGTCAATTGCATAAAGAGGGTCTTGCAGTAATTTTTGGTCTTAACAAATTTCATAAGTACTTGTATGGTAGGTCGTTCAAAATATACAGTGACCATCAACCACTTAAGTCCTTGTTTTCAGAGTCAAAGCAGATTCCACAAATGGCATCTTCGAGATTGATTCGATGGTCTATAATTTTGTCAGCGTATAATTATAAAATTATTTTTAAAAAAGGAATGAGCATACCTCAAGCTGATGTTATGTCTAGATTGCCAAGTAGCCAGTCTGTCGATGTTGAGGAGTGTAATTTTCTATATTTGTCAACACCTTTAATCTCTTATAAGGAAATAGGTAGTCATACTAAATCTGATAAGATATTAACAAAAGTCAAGGAGTGGGTGGTAAATAATTGGTTAAACTTTTCGATTCAGAGATCTGAAAATATTTTTAGGAAGTTTTATAACAAACGTCAGTTTCTGTCTGTTGTAGATGATTGTCTTTTGTATGGAAATCGTGTCATAATCCCAAAAACCTTGCAGAATAGGATCCTGTCAATAATTCATCATGACCATCCCGGCATTGTTCGTTCAAAAATGCTAGCGCGATCCTATGTTTGGTGGTTCAACATGGATCAAGATCTCACTAGATTTGTCTCCCAATGTTCAGTTTGCCAGTCAGTGCAAAAAAGTAATTCTTCTAAAGTAGATCGGAAACCATGGCCTGCGGCAACGCAACCGTGGGAAAGAATCCATTTGGATTTCTTTGAATTAAATAGTAACAAATTTTTAATAGTCTGCGATTCATATACAAAGTGGGTCGAGTGTTTTCTTATGTCTTCCACTGATTTTAGATCGCTTCGGTTAAAACTAGAGGACATGTTCGCTCGTTTTTCGTATCCTAAAACAGTAGTTTCTGATAATGGTCCGCCTTTCAATTCTCAAGAGTATCGTACGTATTGTAGCAGTCGTCAAATTAAAGTTTTACATACAGCACCATATAACCCCGAGTCTAATGGTTTAGCTGAGAGGTCAGTGCAAACCTTCAAACGCCTTCTAATCAAGTCAGGGTTGTCTCAGCAGAAAAGTCAACTTTCTGTTCAACAACGTCTTCAAGATTGTCTATTACATTACAGGTCAACACCGTCATCTGTCACTGGTGTTTCACCAATGGCCCGTCTCTTATCTTATTCTCCTAGAACACCATTGTCAATTTTGTCTCCCAAAGAAAAGTTGTCACCAGACAAGCTTTCACGGCCAATTCCTGAGTGCAATCGTTCAATTCGAAATTTTGTCCCGGATCAAAAAGTTTTAGTGCATTTACGTTATCCTAAGTCCTACATTAAATGGCATCAAGCCATCGTCAAATTGAAACTAAGTCCAACTCTGTATTTGGTTAAGCTGTCCAGCAGCGCTATTGTCAGGAAAGTCCACATTAATCAGATGCGTTGTAGTATTCTACAAAATAATCAAAAAGGTAGGGGGGAGCAAGATGAATATTGGCTTTATCCTTCTACCTCAAAACCAAGTAACAATATAACGCAAGGAACTCCGTCGCAACTACCATCCAATGAGGAAAGTCATCCTTCTACACCATCGAGGCAGGAAGAGAAAATATCTAGATATGGTCGACGTATAAAACCTAGAGTTAGATTTTCACCTAGTTAATTAACAATTCAAATATTAACTAATTGCTGGAACATTAATTGTTTTATGTAGGTTAAAATAAATAAATAGTTAAAGATAAATAATAATAATTAGTAAAAAAAATTAATAAATAAATAATAATCATTGTTTGTCAATCTCTTTTATTCTGAATTATACCTGTCAAGTAATTTTAAAGGGGGAAAAAATAATAGTAAATGTTAGTCAATCTATTTTATATTTAATTCTATATGTCAAGTAAATGTAAGTGGAAGCGAATGATATGTATTTAAAGTTTTAAATGTAAACCAGCACGACATGATATGGATGAAACTGGGTTTGTGAGTATCATTGGTTTTGTGAGCTCTACTTGTGAATTATAACCTGGTCTCCCGTCTCGTGTCGTGCTCGGTCCTTCACCCCTAATTGATATGTTTAATTCTTTAGTAATAAAGCCTTCTAAGTTGCCGTACTGTATACAAGCCTTTTAGTTCCTAACATATTA
>KZ652069.1:175535-188046 GCA_001010745.2 Gerris buenoi
GGGGGGGGCACTTCATCCCTTTGGGTAATAGGTCTATACAAGTTAAATTAAATACTTCAACCAAGCATAAAGATATATGTTATATTATAATCCAATACTGTTTTCCTTGAGATAATTTACCAAGGCAAAGTTTGTTCTAGTTTCTGTGGTCTGCAAGAAATAGCACCATCTGTTTTCCAACCTTATTGATTGTATTAATGTTAGAAATTTGTTATTTGAACTCAACACGGCGCTTCTGCGACACATTGATTTTCCTACAGAACTTATGCTTGAACTCTCATCACTCAACTTAGCGTTAATCCGAGCCTTATTATAATATAACAATAATTTAACAAGGGTGAGAAACTTTCAAAATATTTCAAATAATTCCCTTCTCCTAGAGAAAACTTAAGTGCTGAGTTTCTAGATAGCCAGACACTTGTGACTTTTATCATCTGATAATTTAACAAAGTTCTAATTTGTGGTACAGAGTGAATTTGATGCAAAATAATCAAATGACTAAGCATTTTCATGAAACATACGCAGCTGAATTGAAAATCTTTAATGTTATAATATTGTTACGTCATTAGTTGAAATGTATTCATAGTTCAATCTGCAATATTTAAAGGCAAGGGAAGATCTATAATTGGATGTTAAAGCAAATAAGTACTTGACAAGTAATTAAAGTCAAACTGCCTTAAATATGCATGGATGAGGACGTGAACAATAATATACTCACATATTAAAATATGTATTATTCATGTTTTGCATTCATTACCGTTGTGATAATTAATTTGCTTCGAGCAATGTGATAATTCTGAAACTAACATTTTTTTAAGTCTCCAAATTCAAAAATTCCTGGATATAAATCTGTTTCAGACATCAGCGGGAACAGTTTTGGTCTCTAGTCTGTCTTACGTTCAACATGTTTGTGAACGACTTATCCGATTTTGATAAAATTTAGATGGTTGGTCATAATTATTGTTGGTCCTAAATTAATTTCCTTTTTTTCTCATTCTTTGATACATGTGCATAATCTCTATTTAAGAACATTTACGTCTTATTAATTAGTACCCTAATATCCTAAGAAATATCTTCACAAATTATCCCACATTCATTTTGAACGTAATAATAATAATAATAGTAATAATAATTATATTTATAATAATAATAATTATATTTATTTCCACCACAAAAATAATTTCAGATACAAAAAGAAATACACTAATATTTATATCAGTAGTATATACATAAAAATAATTTTAATCAATTAATGGTGAGGGCTCTCAATAGGTGTCAAATCACCTAGAGCGAGAGTCCCGTCTCTTAAATAATAGCGAATATCGTGTTCATAATGTAATACATCAACATTTTACAGGAATGCTTTAGCTCTTTATTTACTAATCTCTATTACGAGTATTCAATGATATGCTTGTTCGTCTGTGAGTTTAATTGTTTTGTTTAATGTTTTGTCAGTCTAGTGCTTGTTAATGTTAATCTTGTTAATTGTTAGGGCAAGTTTTCATTTCTGTCAGTAGATGTTGTTTTAGTCTGTGTTTAAAAGATTTAATAGTGTTAGTTAGTTGAAGTGATTTGGGCAGTTGGTTGTAGTAAGTCGGTCCGAGATAAGTGGCACGTCTGTGCAAATTTCATATTGAATAAAAATAACTGTGATCCTATTGAGAATAGTTTCAAAATTGCAACCTCACTTAAATTCCCATGCAAACATTCGTTCAATAATATATTGGGGCGGAAGTTATTTGCCACACTAATTGGCAGTCTATTTAATATGCATTGTTATCCTACCTATCGACATCATCTGATACTGCAAACACTATAACTCAAATACACATGCCTACTAATTGAGATATATGAATCTACCAAATCTCAATTAATTAAAATTTATTGAACGTAAATTAAAAGCTAGTGCCAAAAGTATAATGACAATTATTAATGATTTTATCCTCCACAAAAATACTTTTGAACAAATAATTTCGAACTAATAACTACTAGTAACGAAACAAGAATATAGGAACTATGTAGAAACAAAAACTTTAATAAATTAAAAAACGAATTAGCACTACTCATTCATCTTTACAACTAAACTGTTTAAAGTCATTTCGGTGAATTTTATTACATTACAATAAATAGAGAAGAGTTGGGATCTAGATACATCGCGCTAGGCAATGAAAACATGCAGCCGACATAATATTCAAGATTTGGAAGCGAGTTGTCACTTGGCATGAATTACAAATGCCTCGTGGGAATAATCCAAGTGACAAGTTAAACCAGACATCCCTTTCCCGCGACTATCAACAACATGAAATTCACTTGAAATCAAAGATTAGATACACTCCGATGAAATAGAATTCGAATCAACTCCCGCAGCCTTTTGAATTTTCAAACTATCAGAGTACTGCCACTCTGTCGGTTTAAATGCAGACAGGTGACAGAACGTTTCAACACCATATGCCGTGAAACGCAAATGTAATTTCTCTAGTTTATTTAGTCAAAGAAAAGGAGGAAATACTGTTTGATATACAAACAGTTTAAACTCGAACCCGCTATCTTCAGAAGTATAATTGTAGCTGATTAATGTTAAAGATTACGTATCTATACTATAGCCAATTAACTTATAAAATTAATGAACACGGCTAAAGCTAACGCACCAAACTAATTAAACACAATTTCCAAGAAATGTGAAGTTTTAAAATTTTCAATTCAAACATCTTCTTTTCTTCTATTCTTATTCTATAATATATAAAAATGAATGTTTGTTTGTCTATCTGTCTGTCTAAACCGTTCATCCAATTACGATGAAATTTGTGGGGATGGTTGGACACATGCCTGGGAAGGTTTCTAAGTTAGTAAACCTATGTTCCGATTTTGGTACACAGAGGTACAGGGTACAAATGTCTGTCTGCCTAAACCGTTCATCCGATTGCGAAGAAATTTGTGGGAATGGTTGGACACATGCCTGGGAAGGTTTATAAGTTAGTAAACTTATGTTCCGATTTTGGTACACAGAGGTGCAGGGTACAAATGTATGCCTGCCTAAACCGCCTATACAAACGGCCTAGAGAAATTTAAAAAAAAAACTTTTCATTTTTTAGATTACAAAACCAACCTTAAGTTTTATCCTTTTTATCTATAAGCGTTTGTGGTCTCTGGTCAAAAATCCATTAATTTTTATGCCGTGGTATGCTCTAAAATATTGTGTATGTTGAAGGCTTAGTTTCTTTAAATAATATTGACTAGAACTTAAATTGTTAACAAGAAAAAACAAATAAAAACACTATGAATCACGGTTATTAGTTTTTTATATTAAAAAAAGTTTTTTTTAAAACCACTATTTTCTCTCACTTACTTTGCCTCCGTTTGCACTATAAATATTTTCATATTACACAGGGTGGTCCGAAAGTCTCCCCCGCCCTCTTAAATTCTGTGTGGTACGAGATAAATTAATGAAACTTGAGAGATCTATACTATACAAAGGGAAATTTGTTTTCGAGCTAACGTGGACTAGGGGCAACCACAGTTTTTGCCCCTAGGCCACCTAACTTCACAATTTAAAATTGGAATGTGTATTTTTGATAGCAGATTTAGAATCTATGGCAAAAAATAAGAAAATTTAACTTCAAAAATGTTTTCTACCTCCAATTTTTTTATTTCAGCATGGGATAGCATAAAAACAAACTTCCTTTTGCATTCCCTGTTTCATTAACATATCTGAAACCGTTATAAATTTATAGGGAAGGGGGGGACTTTAGATTACCTTGTAGAATTACTGTTTATATGTCATGGATTATTCTTTAAAAATAATTCTTTAAAATTAAAAATATTATTCAGGAGTTCATGAAAAAAAAATTAAAAAAAAATGCAAAGCCTAAAAAAATATACATATGAATCGAGAACAAAATAACCTTCGACTAAATAGGTTAAAGGAAACATTGAGTTTTTGGCAAGATTGTAGAAAATGCTAATTTGGTCTGCACATTTTGATCTCGTTTATTACCAAACAGCCGACTTCAAAGCTATAAAGGTATTACGCCCGTATAAACTTGAAACTGCACAAATTTTATTTGGGGAATATTTTCTAACAGTTAAAATTCAACTTGGAATTCAATGGTTCAGAGTGAGATGTAATTATTTGCATGTTTAATGGTCCTTCTAAAATATCAACTGTAAATCTTACTTATATTATCTAGAATCTTGAGAATAGATTTTACTATTTGGACACAGAACTTGAAACTTTCATATAATAACTTTATAGAAAAAACTCGATTTAGAAAAATATAAAAATGTACACATTTTGACCTTTACACTAGATTTTTAACACTATTTCAAGACTCTAATATCTCCATTTACAATGTTTCGGAGGAGCTTAATTTCATTTTTTATTCTTTTATGAGAATTAATTTATTGTTACAATCATTTATCTTAGAAAAATTATTAAAGAATAATAGAACTTGGTTCAAAATGCTGTGACTATTAATTTAAAATATGGCACTTTTTATAGATTTAAAATTGAATAAAAAATTAATATATTTTCTTAAAAACTCGGTAGCGATGTAATTAATGGAGTTACATTTTTATTTAATGATCTGGTCATATATTGCATTAACTCAACATAATACCCTCGTTTATCTTAACATTAAATGTATCATCTATTTAAGCAGTAATGATGATCGTATGGGTTATTATAATACATTGTGCATTCTACTATTTATTCTGTGTATTTATCATTACTCAGGTATTGTCTATATTAAGCAAATTAAGTAATTAATTTATTATTTGTTTCAGTCTATTTCTATGAGAATGTAAATATGTTCGTGTAGAAATTATGTAAAACTTCAATTTTTCATCAAGTTGATTACTTTAGTATTTTAATTAGTTGCAAATAAAAATTTCACTTTTACCAAGTAAGCACTTATAATAATCAAAAAAGGCGTACTGCTATGATCTCATTTTTAATGAGTATCCCGACGACGCTCCTCGAAATGATTTGTTATTGCTAAGCTATTACAACCACATTTATTCCAATCAAAATAAATGTTTGTTTTAATTTTTAGGTCTTAAAATAGATATAATAACTTATCTAAATAGATATCTAAAATGATTTCTTTAATATTACTTTTTTTTAATATAAAATTAAGCCCGTTGCCACGAGCTTAACGGCTCGTTTAAATAAAATTAAAGTTACTTCTTTTAGAGCAAGTGCAATTTGATAAAAAAAAAAAAAAAAAAAAAAAAAGAATTGCCATTATTTATCATCAGATGTAAATATACTGATGATGATCCTTAAGTGGTTACAATGTAATCGTTACTATTCTGTGACGACTTCAGGAATCAGACTGTTAATGGAGTTCATCTTAATAAATTCAAATACAGTCACTCCATGTAAGATAATAGTTGGTTATTTATCACAGCAGATTTTTGCCTTTGTAAGGTCATCATAAGTACTGATTATAGACGAATTATAGATTTACATTAATAAAAAAAAAGGAAACATTGAGTTTNATAGGGTGAGTCTATACCATTCGCAACCAAGGTAAGACACTTTGGTTACACATATTATTTATAAATGTGATTCTAATTCATTTATAATCTCTACTGATGTGATTACTTTATAATGGTCAAATGTTGCTTTGATAAAAATATCAAATATTGTTTTATACGGAGAGACAGTTCATTTGAATTCATCGAAGGACTTATTATTAAGCCTTTATATTATTAATATATATTTTAATTTAAAATAAAATATTTTTTATTAGTACAATAAATAATTGTACTTAGTCGAATTAATTAAAATCCATAAAAGAAATTGATATGGAACTTTTCAGTACTCAATCTAAAATTTCATTTTCATAATGATGTCAAATGAGTGGTTTAGACATTACGGGGTCCTTGAACAAATCGTCTCACATTGGGCCAAAAGTTATTTATACAGCGAGTTTGGTAAGAGTGTTGGTGGTGCACATCAGAAGCCCTCGTTACTACCCCAAAACTAACGGTCTGGCAGAGAGATGTATAAGACCATTTAAGAGTAGGTACATGAGCTGCTAGAAGGAAGTAGAGGACGCAGATCTGTACTCTCCAAGCATTTACATTGTTCCTCAGGAAGATACTACAAGGCACAACAGGACTCTTTCCATCAGAATTCTTTGGGTCATCAATTGCCAACACTCCAAGATTAATGATTGATGAGACAAAATGGAGTTACTGTAGGCATTAAAATACCAGAAACAATCCTGTGAGGAAACACGTCGACAAACTACGCGGGAAGAAAAAAGGAGTAGCTGATGAAAGTCAGTCACGAAATAGCAGCATCTAAAGAAGGCAGGCGAGGAGAAGTGTAGTAATATGAAGTCAAGACACAGATAAGTTTGTTCATTCAATTGATCAGTATTACAAATACATATTACAAATTACTAATACAATCACAAGTAATCTGCCAATTGGTCTTCCTTGTGTCCTATTATTGGACGATTGGACACATGAGATTTGGATCTTAATTGATTCCCAGTGGGAATATGTTTTCTTATTTTTAAGCAAAATTTAAAAAAAATACGCAGACGGCTAAAATTAATATGAAAGCTTGTGAGGGCTACTTTCGACGAACCATTCACGGACAAACACGAGACTAGTGTAAAATTTATTCGACAAAAGTAATTTTAAATATGTGTTATGTGATTTTATTATTGTCTGTTGGCCATTCTGTTCTTCAGTGTGTGAGTCCATCAGCACTTTTTCAAACACACATATTTTTAAAGCTATTGATAGTATATATGTCAAAGTTAGGCCACAGATAGTGTAATTATTTTTATTCCTAATTTTTTTGAGAGGTTTTTATTATCATTGGGGTAGCAATATATATCTATAAATGTAAAAATTGACTATAATTTACTTCCATGTATCTACATATTTATTTTGCGTTTCATTACTATACACTATTATTCAGTGTCAGTATCGCAGAATATCAGTGTTTGTAAACAAATGGTAGTATTTTAAAGCTTATAAAAAATATATTTTTAAAAAAGTTTTTTTTTACTTATATTTTATTTAGGGGTGGGTTTGATCCTGCGGCTTTTCTAATGATTAATGGGAAGCGTGAATTAGTTATGAGGGTCATTTGTTTAAAACCCTCGCACAACTATTTATCTTGTAGTTCTTACAACCTCAATTACGTTTTTTACGAGAAATATATATATTTTTTTAAAAAATACATTTAAATAAAAATTATCTTCTTATAATTACACTTGAATCCACTTATAAACAAAATAAGTTATGTATATATTCTAAAATAATCAATCGAATTTCAATCTCCCAGCAAAGAGTTATAAATCAATTTAGATTGGATTTATTGCGTTATTAAAGAATAGAATTTTGAGGGTGGCAGCATAAAAAATATAGATTTAGGAAAAAGGACGGAGCGTCGTTGGTGAATGGAATATTTAAACAAAGTGGACGCGTGGAATTCGCAAGGGATGAAAGGGACGGGACCAGTATTCATGGGGATGAGGTTATAGATCAAGAAATGGGAGTCGGCTTGGCCGGGAATACATCGCAGCTATCCTTTATAGCACACACCAACGCTCCCTTCTGCTCTCGACTAGTGTCCAAACAGAACAAAGTCCGACCTGAACCAAGCAGCTGACTTGTAGTAATTCTCATAGATCTTACAGATCTCTCTGTTCCTTTCCCTTTACTCTAGTGTTTTGTCCTGGTAGTAGTATGTAGGATTAGTTAGACCAGGGTTCGCGTTTAAGATCCTAAACCCATTATAGAGAATAACACAGTTCAAACAGTATTACTGTTTGTCATAAACCTTACTCCTGCTTGTTACAAATGAATACAGTCAATTCCAACAATGCATTTAGAAATAATCTATTTTAATATTTTTTTTTTATCTTCTATAGAAAATACATAATCAAATAATATACATGAATTAGTGCGAACAACAAAAACACAAATAATATAATTTGTTGTACTCATCTACAAGGATGTCTGAGTGTATGGAGAAATCTTATAGTCCAATCTTTTGTAAATAAAATTCACTTATGTATTATTATTTTGTTTTCAAGATTACCAATGGTAACAGATGCTATGTGATCATTCTGAAGAACGAAAATATTTTACGTCTCCGATTTAAAAATACAATGGTAATCTGGAAAAAAAAAAAAAATTATAAAAATAATTCGTATATTAAATTAAATACAAAGGTTTATTCGATGTTATAAAATGTATAATGCAAGAATTTAATAAAATTAGATTTGAATCATTTACTAATGAGACAAAAGTTTCATTGTTCTGAAAGCGTTGAAATTATTAACTGAGTACATGCCCTATATCTTGTAGAATTATACGAACAGAAGTTAACTTCTAAGTACAGAGAACTTGCTAAACTTCATAGTAGAATTTAATAACATCCGAGAGAGGAAACTTTGATTCAACAGGAGCTAGCTTCTATTTAACTAATACATACTAAAAAATGTCTCAGTATTTAATAAATCGAAATTTGATCACTTAGATTCACATAGCTTATTAGTAAAATCAATGGAACTAATATACTAGACTAGTCCCCAATTTAGAAAGTTTGTAAACTTCGACTGACTTAATAAAACTATAAAAGCAATACTTATATGTAAGTACTTCACTGATCTTTTTTTTATAATAAAATATTTTAGATGACATATTTCGTGTTAGAGGGGTATATATAATAGCACAATATTTTCAACCATTAAAAAAAATATATTTATTTATTAAAAATTATTATTTTTAAAATAAGTTACTGTCAAGGAGTTGTATTTTAATAGTTCGTGTTTGCCCGATTCNCCATTCGCAACCAAGGTAAGACACTTTGGTTACACATATTATTTATAAATGTGATTCTAATTCATTTATAATCTCTACTGATGTGATTACTTTATAATGGTCAAATGTTGCTTTGATAAAAATATCAAATATTGTTTTATACGGAGAGACAGTTCATTTGAATTCATCGAAGGACTTATTATTAAGCCTTTATATTATTAATATATATTTTAATTTAAAATAAAATATTTTTTATTAGTACAATAAATAATTGTACTTAGTCGAATTAATTAAAATCCATAAAAGAAATTGATATGGAACTTTTCAGTACTCAATCTAAAATTTCATTTTCATAATGATGTCAAATGAGTGGTTTAGACATTACGGGGTCCTTGAACAAATCGTCTCACATTGGGCCAAAAGTTATTTATACAGCGAGTTTGGTAAGAGTGTTGGTGGTGCACATCAGAAGCCCTCGTTACTACCCCAAAACTAACGGTCTGGCAGAGAGATGTATAAGACCATTTAAGAGTAGGTACATGAGCTGCTAGAAGGAAGTAGAGGACGCAGATCTGTACTCTCCAAGCATTTACATTGTTCCTCAGGAAGATACTACAAGGCACAACAGGACTCTTTCCATCAGAATTCTTTGGGTCATCAATTGCCAACACTCCAAGATTAATGATTGATGAGACAAAATGGAGTTACTGTAGGCATTAAAATACCAGAAACAATCCTGTGAGGAAACACGTCGACAAACTACGCGGGAAGAAAAAAGGAGTAGCTGATGAAAGTCAGTCACGAAATAGCAGCATCTAAAGAAGGCAGGCGAGGAGAAGTGTAGTAATATGAAGTCAAGACACAGATAAGTTTGTTCATTCAATTGATCAGTATTACAAATACATATTACAAATTACTAATACAATCACAAGTAATCTGCCAATTGGTCTTCCTTGTGTCCTATTATTGGACGATTGGACACATGAGATTTGGATCTTAATTGATTCCCAGTGGGAATATGTTTTCTTATTTTTAAGCAAAATTTAAAAAAAATACGCAGACGGCTAAAATTAATATGAAAGCTTGTGAGGGCTACTTTCGACGAACCATTCACGGACAAACACGAGACTAGTGTAAAATTTATTCGACAAAAGTAATTTTAAATATGTGTTATGTGATTTTATTATTGTCTGTTGGCCATTCTGTTCTTCAGTGTGTGAGTCCATCAGCACTTTTTCAAACACACATATTTTTAAAGCTATTGATAGTATATATGTCAAAGTTAGGCCACAGATAGTGTAATTATTTTTATTCCTAATTTTTTTGAGAGGTTTTTATTATCATTGGGGTAGCAATATATATCTATAAATGTAAAAATTGACTATAATTTACTTCCATGTATCTACATATTTATTTTGCGTTTCATTACTATACACTATTATTCAGTGTCAGTATCGCAGAATATCAGTGTTTGTAAACAAATGGTAGTATTTTAAAGCTTATAAAAAATATATTTTTAAAAAAGTTTTTTTTTACTTATATTTTATTTAGGGGTGGGTTTGATCCTGCGGCTTTTCTAATGATTAATGGGAAGCGTGAATTAGTTATGAGGGTCATTTGTTTAAAACCCTCGCACAACTATTTATCTTGTAGTTCTTACAACCTCAATTACGTTTTTTACGAGAAATATATATATTTTTTTAAAAAAAATAGATGAATGTGGAAATTTACAATATACAAATTATTGTGAATAAAAAATAACATCACTTAAATGACAACCTTCATCATTCATTTTCCCTGCACTGCTAGAGTTTTCATTACTCTTTCCAAGGTTTGGAGATATTCACTCGCAGTTTTAGTTTCGGTTGTGTTGATAAACAACATTTCCGTTATTGGGCTCCAAGTAACTAATAACCTACAAGAGCTTCATCAACAAAAGGCGCTCTCTCTCACAGCGAAAGGGTAACTGTCTGGGCTGCAGTCGGTAAGTTAAGATTGATAGGGCTCTATTTAGAAAAACGGTAGCACTGTGACTGTTAATTCTGAGCACTACATAAAGATGAGCCGTGACTTACTCCTCACCGACTTACTTCTTCATCGATTTCCTCTCAGGAGAGTTTGGTTTTCAGTAGGATGAGGCTACTGCGCACACTTCACATGCGTCTATAACCCCGGCTAAAAAGATCATCTCCCGGTATGTTAATCTCGCTACGAGGTGGTAGGCCTGTACTTTTTCCAAAACTGCCTCCATGAATTTTTAATTGTGGGGAAAATTTACCTTATGGGAAAAGTTTATCTTGACAAACCTCGAAATTTGGTAGAATTGAGAGAGAATATTAAAAGAGAAATTCATGCGATCCTTGGCAAGAGTAATGACAAAAATGAGGTCGTAATTTCAGTGACGATTTTTTTTTTTTTTTTTTTTTTTTTTTCATAGTTATTTATTGAACCTTTTGGTAAGCATTGTAAATTTCCACGATTCCCCTTTTGAATAAAGAATAAAAAGTAAATTAACAATCTCGAAAATTCATTAAATTGAAGAGTTAAATTAGTAATAATTTAATGTGAAAACCTTATTAATTCTTAGTAAAAGGAAGAGTTGATGGATTCAGGCGTAAGGAAAATATTTTCTTCAGGAAGCAACAGCACTATTTCATATTGAGACGTTTCGACTCAAGTTCAGAGTTATCCTAAGTCAATATATTCTCTAAACAAATGACATTACATATTAAAAAGTCCGGTCATGCACCATGACTTAATGAGCGAATTTTCAAAGAAATCTTAAAAATTATTGGCTTATGATAATATAGGAAAATTTTGTTTTAGAATTTGCATGGGTGAAAAAAAAAATTGGTACACAGGAGTAAGGGGTACAATAGTCAAAATAGTATTAAGAGTACAGAAATTGTTGTTATGTACACTTTTATCATATTTTCATATAACAGGGAAAAACACGATTTTATGCTATTTTTGACCCTAAATGGTCAAAATGTGACCCCTTAATGAACTCCAAAAATTACGAACTCATCCTGTCTTTTGATATTATTGACATTTTAAAATTTATTTGAAATTTGGATTGCATCCTAAGGAGAGATATCGTCTGGAGTCACACATATATGCATACATACATATATACATACATACATATATACATACACATCGATTCAGCCATTGCAATAGCTTAATTTTCTTCTAAAATTCACTAAAACATAATTGCTGATACACTTAATTGATTAGTTTAATAATTAATATGTAAACAAGTTCCAAAAATGTTTTCATTAACATCTAATTAACTATACACAAGTTACTTACTAATCGAAAATGGTTGGTGTGAATTTACATCTAGCCGGGCGTCAAACGAGTAGAAATTAAAACATTATAACAATATTATTTTTCCGTGGTAGGCTGTGAAATAGTAACTTTAGAGCCTAGAAAACAAAGCTAAAATTAATTTTTTTGTTACGTGGACTTAAAAAATCTTTTCATTACTCCTGGGAGTAAAGAAAAAATTTTTTAAGTCCTAGGACGCAGAAAATTTTTATTGTACTACAAGAACTTGTCAAAACTTCCGTAGGAGCGCTGATTTCTTACTAATGTGGCTCTTAGTACGATTGAATTCCGCTAGATGTCAATGCGTTTTATTTATCTTTTCTTATAGTGTAACCTCTTTTTAAGGTTTCTTTTTTTTAATCTTAAGTTTAAACTAATATTTGTTATT